>NQII01002073.1:117342-184840 GCA_002778355.1 Clitarchus hookeri
TCACTGACAGAGAAACCAAATACGCTTATTCCGTTGTTATATATATATATATATATATATATATATACTTATTTTCCTCGGTGAGTTTAGTGTTGCGGTGGCCAGAGCTACAAAAACACAATATAAAATTTCTGAGGTGTTCGATCACGAGGTATTGCATCATAATTGTTTTACTCTCTTATTACTTGTGACTGAATTTTATATCAGCTGTCGGTACCCTTTTATGAGCAGCTAACTGCTATAGTATGATTTCTATTACAACAAAATGGGAAGGTTCATTTTTAATTTAAAGTGTCAAATACATTCATCTTCACAGTTCAGATCCTACCCAAGGAAAATATAATTTGCTGTCACTACCAAAAAACAAAACGTAGTGTAAAATATTTGTTTGGCGAAATAATGCTGTAGCTACCAGCAAACTGTTTGATAGTGCAGGTAGAATGAATTTTTTTTGTAACCAATAGCAGACATATTTGTTATCAACACAAAACAATTCTGTGATCACTAAAATGAATTTCACATTCTGTAATGTGGAAAATCCCGTGTGCAGATTTTCCGTTCACAGCAGTTGTGATCCGCAGACTGGTCACGGATCCTCGCAACTCTTCTTTCCCGCGGCCGCTTGCATGAGATAACTTCAATAGGAGCAAGACACGTCGAGAGAACAGAACTAAACTACAGTGGCCACCTTCTGAGGTAACCGCTTGTACACAGAAGCTCTCCGCCATCAGCACACTGACTCTCAGAATGTCCCTTTCTCCAACTTCAATTAGTATGACTCTTGTTTGTGGTGCATATTAGGTAAACCACAAAAATCAAGAAACAGTACTTAAATCAGTTAGCTGTATATATGCATGTATGTATCTAAGTGAGTGTTTCTTTCACGGTAAAACCCACTGATTCTGTATGAGTTAAATTTTATCGAATTAGATATAATTGGAAAGATCTTATTAACGTCCCCTGGTGTTATGCCTAAATGCTTATCGAGGGGTAGATTACAAAAGAATTTATGTCCTAACTTAAACTAACACCCATGCCTTACCTGGGATTCGAACCCCGAATCTTCCGCACCCCAGACCGGCGGCGCACCAACCGACTGCGTAGCGGGTTGCTGGCGTTACATTTTGAATTTTGAATACATTAAAGTGATTTAAAAAAATGATGTCACATAACAAAAACCTTTTAAAATCATGGGAGAAATAATCATGCTCTTCTTCGGGACGAATTGTGGGTTATGATGAGAGACTAGAACAAGCAAGAGAGTGGGAGGCTCACACGAGTAGTCTTTGGGAATGGGTAAGAGGATGGGATTCCCTACTGCGTAGTCAAGTTGGTGTAGTCCTCTGAACGGATGTGTAAATGGGCAATAGTAGAGGACTGTTAAATATCCAGACAAGTATAGTTGTTCATCGTCAGTGAGCTGTAAACTTTCCGTATGGAGTCAGTAGGCCTCTCCGGAGTGAAAGGACGCCTGTTTATTAAGCACGTTACAGAGTACGAACATGGTCAAATGATCGGCTTGGGTGAATTAGTATTTTCAAACTGCGAAATTGCTGCACATGCAAAGCATAGTTGCCAATACAGTGATGCGAGTGTGGAAGCAGTGGACTGAAGAGAACAGGACGAGTCGAAAATCCGGCACTGAACAACGAAATGTGACGAGACAACAGGATGACCTAATACGCGTGGCGGTGACTGGCCATTCAGCTTCTTCACGAGTGTTTGCAAAACGTTGGAACACTACAAAAATTGCGACGTCTGCTTCTATGGTTCGAAGGTTCTGCTTTGCAGAGGACTGCGTGGATGCATTCCTTTGAGGCTGATTACCTTAAGTTTGAACCATTTACGTCTTAGGCTACAATAGGCTCATGATAACACCCACTGCAATACAGAATGGACGCATGTAGTATTTTTGAAAGAGTCGACCTTTCATTGCTGATTACTATTATGGTCACAAACGCATTTGACGTAAGGGCCATCTTCCAAAATGCATTGTCCAGCGCCACAATGCACGAAAAATTGGCGAGATCGTTTTAAGGAACAATTTGGTATCATAGGCAATTCCGGCTTCCACGATATGTGGGTACTCACAACTGTAACCGCTAAATAAGGGAAATTGTGGAGACTGAAGTCGTGCCCTTCCTTCAGCACGCTTCTGGTACCATATTCCAAAACAACGCCTGACCACATGTTGCCAGTAATGTTCAGGCTTTCTTCGAAGCAAGGCAGATACCGCTTATTCCCTCACCTCTATGTTCGTCCAATATGTCACCTATAAAAAATGTATGAGAGATGGTCACTCGGCAACTTACTCGTCATTCTCATCCAGCAGTCAATTCCGATTAACTATGACCTCGGGTAGAAGCAGTCTGGGACGATTCCCCAGAAACTTATACAAGGCCTGTTGATTCAATGCCACGGCGTGTAGCAGCTCTTGGAGGCTCTGCATCATACAGATTTGTTGTAAGAAATGTTTTGGCACTTCTCTGAAACTGTAAAAGTTTGCTTGTAATACTATCTATTAATAACGTATTTAATAAATTTCATTATATTTCGATGGTTCCTTTACGGTGTTGAAACTTTCACAAACATTACTGCATAAATACTTCTTATATAATTTTCTGCCCACACGCGACAAGCTCACAATATCACATAAACTACTGATAAATGTGTGGATTAATCAGAAAGCAAAACAACATTCCAAGTTGCTGATACTCGTTCTAAGTTTAAAAAATAGACTGCTGGCTATTAAAATTGCAATACCAAAAACGACGCATGAAGGACCTCAAATTGGCGGAATGTATGGAGCAGAGGAGGGCAATGACATTATTGGTTGTTCAGCTGAGTGGTACAGCATGTGCGCCAATGGCGACACTGACAAGCTGTATATAAGTGGAGGTCGGGCAACCACTGAGAGGTTGAGGCATTGTGCTTCCCCACCGTGTGTGTACACAGACGGAGTGAGTATGCCGAATCGAAGAACACGACAACCATACGAACAAGTTTCCACCTTTCACGGGAAAATCGCGGCCTATCGAGGTCCTGGATTATCCTACCACGAAATTGGTTCTCGCATTAAAATAAATGCAACCACAGTGAAGCAGTTATGGTATCAGTAAGTCGAGGAGAGACAGGCTGAGCGATGTGCAGCAAGTCAGGATCCTCGTCCCACCAACATGCGTGAGGACAGGCATCTGGTGCGCATGGCGATTACTGACCATACAGCCACAAATAACAAAATCGACCAGGAGTTCAGACATGTGGCACATCAACCTGTGTCCGCACGCACAGTGCGTCACCGTCTGCAGCGTCAGGGCATCTCGTCCAGGAGTTCATCACTGCGGCTGCCACTGAGTGCTCACCACAGGTGCCTGTGGCTGCATTGATGCGTGGAACGTAGGGCCTGGAGAGACGAATGGCATTCCATCGTATTCTCTGACGAGACCCACTTCTGCTTGCAGCACCACGATGGTCGCATCCATTTCTGGCGGCACCATGGGGCATGCTTTGCCGGGACCTGCATTGTGCACTGTCATACAGGCCCAGCACCTGGAGGTATTGTATGGGTTGGCATTGGATTCCGGTCCCGCTCGTGCCTAATCCACATCGTGATACGCTGACCAGCAACTGTAACATCGCGGAGGTGTTGGAACTCAGGTTGAGAGTTTTGGGCCACTCTTATTAATGACGAAGTCTTGAGAGCGGATGATGGGGAAATGAGGTGAGAATGGAGCAGCACCGTAATGCAAAGGCGGGGGAAACGGTATATCCTCGAGAAAACCCACCGACCAGCGGCATCGTTTTGGAACTTGTTGTTGTCCACTATCTTTAGGGCCAGCCTGGGACTCTGAACCGCGACCGCATGTGTCACACATCGACCTACTTTTCTTGCATAACAACCTCCAAGGTTCACCTCGGGTGTTCACAGGATCTCTTGCCCATTGAGAACGTGTGGTCCATGGTCGGACGGTGACTGACCCGTCATAGGACACATGCGGCCACAACGGATGGATGTTTGGCACACATTGAAGCAGCATGGGCGGAGACGGAGATACCTTAGACGAGCATCCAAAATATCTTCCTCTTAATACCGCGTCGTGTAGCAGCAATTATCGCCACCCGTGTTTGGGGCCACACAGTACTGATTTCTCCATGTGCTGTCCTGCCATACAGAGCTGCAAGAGTAATCATGTGACGTCTATATAATGGGTATTCTGTCCAAATTTTTTTATTGTGATAACTCAAGTGGTTCTTGGTGTTGCAATTTTAATGGCTCACAGTGTACAATCTACTTATTTAAACTGGCCGTACACGAGTCGTTTAACCTTACACATCACTATTTGTGAATCATAACGATACATCACTTTTGAAGGTTTTCAACAGCTCCTTCGATGATGTGAGCAGCTTTCAAATTTAAATCGTGTACCACACTAGCATATCTTAAATACGCACAAGGTTAGTATAAACTAGCCTGAGCCCAAAATTCCTGCATCAGCAGGGTTCAACTTACACCACCCTTGGGCGTAGTCAGTAGATCTCGGGTTGTTTGGTCGGGTGGCCACAAAACCTTTCGTAAAACTTACCCTAACCTGCGAAGAGTAAACACAAAAGCTTATTCCTTAGTACCTAAACCCTAAGCCTGAATCAGTGATATAAATCAGACAAATAACATTCACTGAAAGTCAGTTGGTAAGCTACTGCCGATTGGCGAATCAAGCAAGTTAACTGGGAACAAGTGACTTATAGCAGCGGAATTCTTGACATTCAGTGGGAATTACAAATAAATCAGTGGAATTCAACCATCACATTAATTAGTTACCTGGCACTGATTATCAGTTGCTCAATTTTCACTGTTTTTACACATTCGGCTCAATTCCTAATGATTCAAGATCAGAGTGTATTAGAACAAAATCAGTGGCAGTAGTGTAATATAATTAATAAATGCGAAAATAAAACTGAAGATCTGGGTGATGAACAAAACAAAATGATTAATAACGTTACGCGAGTACCCCGGAGTCGGGTCTGTGCGGCCAGTCTTGGAATCCGGGCAGGCGGGGTAAGGAGGGAAGGTTAATATTGTATGAACGTAGCAGGTACCAACCTCACCCCTCCACACTCCATCCAGAAAAGAATATGACTGCGCTCATTTAAATCCTACACATTCGTATTTGTATTTTAAAACTGATTTCATATGCACCTTTAAGCTTGTTTGCCAAACTACACTGTTATTACCGTTTCATGGAGGTCGTGTCAGTGTTTTGGTTTTAAAAACGTGTAAACCGGACGTTTATTATTTATAAAATACTATAATTTTCCAACAAGTTGTACAGTAATGGCACCCAGCAACTTACATGTATGTTCTATCTCATTTTACATGAAGCACGCGCGCATCAACGTAACATAAATAAACAACATACGCACTCGTATTAACCAGTTAGTTATGCCACCAAAACCAAACTAAAACTCAAGTATGCGCAAACAGTTAATAAAGCGGAAATTAAATGTTACATCAACACAGTTTATTAAAATAAAGGTAACTATTAGTATTGACATTATTTATACGGATAATTATCATTTAAATTTAATTAATGTGGCAAATTAAAAATTAAAACATTTGGTATAATAATGTTCATGTTGGTACACAAGTATAGTGAGTACGGTATTTTCAATGACGCTAGTGTAGGGTATATTCAGTGTCGCCTCTCTGGGCTTGAACGCATCCCCCTTCACTGCTGTTAATGTCGGCGGCTGCGGGCAATCGCACGAACTTTCTGGTCATCTCCTCCCTCGGCGCAACCAGACTTGTAAAGGTTCTGGGTCAAGGCGCACCGACGCCGTAAACACCGCCGCAGCGGGAGGGTCGGGATAACCACGTGGTGAATGGAGATCGGGCCATCGAAAGACGAAGAAGAAGAGGAGCGGCAGCGATAGAGGCCGTCAGAGACTGCAGTGGTCGAGTGGGTACGAGGCAGCTACGCACGAGGTTGCACGAGTGCTGCGGTGAGAGAGGTGACCGACGAGTGGAGAACCGCTGCGTGTGAGAGCACTCGGGTTGCTCAAAAACATTTCGCTAAGGATATCTGAGCTATCAGAAGGCGGGAATTCATGGACAGGTGATACAGATTTCGTTGTAAATACTGCAACTGTCACATATAAAATATATTACTTTTAACAGTAATTCAATAGGCGTTATTTAAATGTTCATAGTGACTGATTTTTAACAATTTGATCGTATTATGTCCTGTTAGGTGACAGACGATTATGTAGTTATTAGTTGTAAATAGCAAGTGATAACCATTAATATCAAGATAGTAAGTTTTGAATATTTCTTGTGTGGATTGTTCACAAGTAAATATGGAAATTATTCTTAGCTCTTTTATTTAAAACCTTGTTACACCCAGATACTTTGCAAAATTGTAACAAAACGTTATAAATATGTCTTTAACGGATTTATTTACACATCTAAGTGTCCTCGGCACTAAAGCAAAAATGAAAACCAACAAATAAATGCCGTTTATGGAATTATGTACATTGGAGTAGTGCCGTGGAGAATGGTCTGTAAAATGTAGGCGATGACAAATGACAAGACTGTCGGAATTATTTCGCCTTGACTGTTGCAAACCCTCACGTTTTCGCGCGTCGGGAAACTTCCAGCCCTTTCTTAGAATCATTCTGCAGCATGGGGTAGAGGGGCAGAAGACGCCAGTGGTCAAACGTTGAACATCGTAAAGGCCGTGCTCATAATCCTTGCTCGACTGCCCCCCGGCACGAAATGGTCGTTTGCAGGGGAAAAAAATGATAGCTTGGCAGTACACCATCGTAGATAAAAACGTTAAGCATCTCTTTTTAGAGGAGACACACACACACAGACACACAAACTAGATGTAACAAAGATAATATCCAAAAAGATATTTCACAACGTCAAAATACATATGCAAAAGAAGGCTGTATTTTAACAAAGTGATAGCATTTATTTTTACATTTATAGTTATGGGGTGAATTGTGCTTTCCAATAGAATCTTCTATATCTATACAAATTATAAAATTCAACATCTCTCTGTCCGTCTGTCTGTTAGTGCGCTTATCACTCGAAAACCAGTTATGCAATTTACGTGTGTTTTTTTTATTCATAGCTATGTTCTCTGGCCAGGTTTAAGCATATATTTTGTTACGTAAAGTAACATAAGGAATAAGCAGTGGCGATAATAGTGAATCAAGTCAGAAAAAAGTTGGCCACCAGCGCGCTTTCTTGCAGTACGTTGTCTAAACCATTCAAGATAAAACAATATCATGTAGTAAAGAATTGTGTAGAATAAAAAGACCTAAAAAAACTCTGCGGTGGCATATATCTATATATAACAGTGAAATACTAATAAGTGTTTTTACCATTTAATTTCTTAATAAATAAATACGTAAAATTCAAGTTGTTGTTTCCCCATTAAAAACTTCATATTTATAAAAGAAAAAAATATCAATAGAACTGTTTAACAAAAAAAACTTAAACAATAATTCTGTAGTCCATGCGAGCGGAGCCCCGGTGTTATGAATGAGCTTTTGTGCCATTCATACGGGAAAGTGGCTATGGGCGTAGCTTAAATAATGAGTCATGATTCGGTAGAGCACAGCAGTATAAGATGGAGTTTATTGAACATAAAGATTATACAATAACTATTTACGTGATTATTGATCGGGGAGCTTAAATTGAATACCGTGATGCTTATTAATTATATTAAGATTTATTGTTACCTCACGCCATTACTAGTACAGTCTAATTGGAAAGTCCCTACCTTGTTCATGTTGCCGGAGGCTGATTCTACGAGGCGGTTAACGACGGCCGGACACACCCATCTTCAGTGGTCTTCTCTCTGGTCGGGTCGACGACAAAAGACGCCTTTCCCGGTGTTACGCTGGCCTATATCGAGCGCCTTGTTTAATATTTTGGGCTCAGTTTACTGGCCGGTGGAGGGGATTTCTGCAACTGTCTTTCGCAAGGTGTTGCTGCAATCACGCTCGTGTCCTGGTTCCATGTTTGAAGATGTGATCAGGCAGACCGTTCAGCTAAGGCCTGGTCACTTCATAACAGCGGGCACACCTAGTATGTTCTAATTTAAATAAATAAAATTCCTTTTATTTGCATGATTATTAAGGTTTTCTTACACCAGTCATCCTTTAAAATTAGACCATCCATAGTTTGTTGCATGTTGGTTACTAATTGGAAAATAAACTGTTCTAACCGTCATGTATTCGTATGTTTGGCCAACGCCTCCAACTGTTGACATTTGGTTGGTAAGGTTGTAAAGACTTACTTGAAGCAAAATATCTGGATAATATTTTGAAATGAAATTAGAGATTTAACGTTGATCCATCATTATTTCTAAGCATATTTATAGGCAAGACTTTGTTTTAAAGAAATTAAAATCTTGCGCGAAGACTATATTATTTGAGCAAAAATTTTAATATAAATATTCGATTATTACTTTTGTTTTTACAGTTTGAAAGATTTAACATTTAATTATAGCATGAACTTGGAAGGGTTTAATAGTTGAATTATGTATTACTGTTTAGCATTTTAATTTTGTATGGCATGTTGATTAGGTCCATTGTTGGTTTTACGTAACTATGTAACAAAAACTGGCATATGTTAATACACGTCTGTTTTCAGTAGTTTCACTTAGGTAGGTTTCAGCACAGTTTCATGCAGGAGAAAATTATTCTGCAAGGCTGCTCGTAATTTTATACATAAATTGCGACAGTGGTTTATCCCTTATATAACTTTTGAAGCCATACCTGTGTTGAGAGACAACCCCGTTTCAGCCTGTGCTGCAACGTATTTTTTTTATCTCGAACCACTACCCTAGGAACGGCATCACAAAAATTCTGAGGAGATACCAACACAACCATTATACTATACGACCCGACTCCACCCTCTCAGAAAGCAGGTCTGCCCAAGCAGGGAGACACCAGGAGGTCTATTCCACAGATTTCAAAAGCATAATATTTTGGTTACTTACCCACATATCATGAGCTTTTGTGAACCCTTTCAATATAACCAATGATCAATTTTTTTCGTGTTTAATAATTTTTTAAATTAAATTCTCATGTGGCGGACTTACTTTCTGCACTTCATAATGTTACATGTAGTGATCAAGGACATGAGCCGTGATTCCTGAAATTAGTTATGAAATCGCAAACCACAGAACCCCCTCCACCGGCCAGTAAACGGGGACAACGCAGCCGATATAGGACAGTGTAGTCCGTGGGTGGTGTATTTTGTCGTCGGGCCATTGGAATGAGAAGACCACTGAAGTTGGATGTGTCTGGGCGTTGACTTCCGCCATCTTAATCAACCTCCGCAATCATGAACAAGGTGGGAACTTTCCATTTAAACGTTTCTCAGAATGTGGCTAGTTAAATATTTATAATTTGCTATAATTAATACTTCAGTATATTTGTATAGCTCCCCCACGCGTAATTTGTAATGTTTATATTGAAATAATATTGTACAAACTTAATTTTAAATAAACCTATTTTATATAGTGTTCAGTACTTAACTCTTATAAATAAATTGCACTGCCTCTTATTTCCCCGTTGAGATATAATGATGAACCATAAAATCATATCATAACAATAAGCATAAAAATCGCCTCTCTCACCGGTTCACCAAAATACGATTCGAGATTATATAATCGAGGATACAAGTGCTTCTCAGAAATAACCTTAAATATTTCATAACACCAATTAACCTCATACTTTTTTTCTCAATTACACCTTTTAGTTTCGACACACGAACATAATCGCCAACTTTAAAATTCCGTTTCCGCTCATCATAAGCCTTGAGATTGTTATATACCGATTTTAACAAACTGTTGTCTTTCACGTTAATAGGTGCTGTTTTTTTTTTATCGTTCTGTGATACCTTGAATTATAGAATGTCATAATTTTAGGGAGACTATTTACCCGAGTGTGAGTTGCTATATCCGAATTTTGAAATACTCATTCCTCGTCAGGAATGATGAAATTGTCTAAACCACAATGGTAACGTTGTTTATATATCGGAAGAGCAGGAATAATTACAATGAAACCATATTTGTCTCTCCAACAATATAAACATATTTTGTTTTTTTTTGTTTCATATCGGCTGCTTCCAGATGGGCTTAGAGGCGATGTTTGGTAAATAGGAAATTTGCAATGGAAGGCTCTTCGGTTAAATGTCCTCGCTTTCGCGGTGAATCAGACAGCTATTCAAGCTCTGTTTCTTTGGTCCATGTAGGTTTGCCCCGGGATGTAATGTATGTGGCCTTGGATACCACGTTCGGAAGAAGACTTGTGGATGCTCGAATACATAACGACTGGGTTGAAACAGCCGCAGATATTACACCTTTCATTACCAGATGCAAGGCACTGCATTGACCTTTCAAAATATATATCTTCATGAGAGTAAAGTTTTTTTAAAACACAGTGGCAGAGGAAATGACCATGGAGGGGTTTCATTTCAGCACTAAATCCACACCCGTCCTCCACTCATCCGATGTTGGCGAGGTTTGTTTCCTGCCAGTAACAAGTCGGGAAATCCTACTCATACCCAGAACTTCGTCGAGTTCTGGGGGCTTATTCTAAGTTTCGTCGGGAACGACCCACGTCACCACGATCCCACTCTCTCTCAGCCGACGAAAACCAAGTCGTCATGAAATTGGTATTCAGAGTACGGAGTCGTTTCGAAGGCAAGCACATTCGGGCATCTTCGGCTTACCGACTCTCCCCACTCCAAGCTAGACGAGCGTAAGTGTCTCTGCGCATAGTCGACAACGTACAAACGAAATATTACTAGAAGTACTCGTTTTTAAAATTGCTCAAATCTGTTTAAAAAGCATTACTTAAAGACACGAATTGTAAGCCTTATATTTTAAGATCGTTAAAAATAATATATCATTAGAAATATGTATTTTATAAGAAAATAATAGTGTATAGTTTTCTTTGGTTTTGTGGGGAGTGTGAGAAACTGTGGTTGGTGGCCATGTTGAACTGCATTTTTTTTACCTTCGTGAGATATAGATGTTTACTTATTAAAGACGTGGCCCGGGTGTTTAGAAAATCATTTGTGTTTGTGGAAAAGAAAATATTTCGCCAAGGCTAAGTAAAGGAAAGTTACCAGATTTTAAATATAGATTTCACGCTGTCCTGAATAACAAAGAAATGTACACATCTTAAAACGATTATATTAATATTCCTAACCTTGGTGTCCGCTGAAGTGTACTGTGGAGCCATGGAAGGTGATAATTTTGAATAAAAATAAAACAAGTAACATTGACTGAGTTACTGGCGTTCTCTGGTTGATATATTATTACAGTATTGCTAATCTCTTACGCGACAGGTATTGAATTTGGTGTGAATTAAATAACCTTCCCTCCCTTTTTACCACATATAAGCCTATGGTTTTTAAAACGCCGATAATCTTTCAGCGCAGAAAATATTTATTTTGTAGAGAAGGAGAATACGTAGATTTTGAATGTATTTGTGTTATTCATTTTGACTCCAAAGTTAGTTTTAAAATTATTAAATGATGTGGAATTTATTAGTCTTTTCTTTTTGGAATCAATGTAAGGAATTGTCATTTTGTTGCAGAATATATTCATATTCGTAATATTTAAAGTTAATCACGATCCGTTTTAGTTAAAGTACATAAGACCTACCTATCAAATGTTATCCTTCAATTTTAAAAATAACATTCCAAACTGTAGGCTATTAGGTGACAAAATACAAATGCACACAGCTTATAAGCTTGCCTTTTAAAAAAATGTCGTTACCACATATAATAACATTAATTCTATTTCACATAGTAAAAAAAAAAATTGAGATTTGGGGATTTTTTATCTCAAAACATGGACATGTTTGTGTTGCGAAGCACACAAATTAACCACTCGCCCACCGAGAACATGCTATGTAAGTGACGAATAAATACATATCTAAGAAATGTACAGCCTAAGATAATAGGAGTTAATTGGTTAAATATTTACAATTGCGCATTCGTACATTTACGCGCTTGTAATAACATCCCACGCCTAAAATAGTCTGTATCATGTTGTGCACAATGTTTAAGAAGGACGGGCGTGTGTGATGCAAGTTTGTAATAGTTAAATACCCAATCTTTTCATGCTTATTCGTATCGTAGATGTATGCGTAGGAAAATTATAACTCCGTGTAACACAAACACGTGCTGCACTGACTTTATGCCACACAATATTTATTTCCGTGTCATTGAAATACACGGCCACATTTAATACCGACGCCCGCCATATTGGTTAACTACGAAATTCTAGCCTGCCGACTGCTCGTGAGCAGTTGTTTCGTCCCCGCCGACTCGTGACGTCAAACTATCGTCGTTTAAAAACTAAGAATACCAAATAGTAGGCCGGAACGAGAAATTGTTTCTATAACAACTTTCTTTCGTCGGAACGAAAACTTAGAATAGGCTCCCTGGTTACGAAGGGATTATCGACTCCCGTTGTGTTACACGAAATCAGACATTTCGAGGAGCTCAATAATGTTTCAGTTAATGTATATTCTGCGGTAGACAAGGACGGGAATATTGTTGACGAGACGTTTGATAATGCAAGGCAGGGGCGTATCATACCCATTCGCATTTCTCCTGTGCGATGTGCGCACAGTGTAAATATGTTAGATATTCGTGCTAGTGGGAATACAGCACATTTGCATTTTGTTTTGGATAAGGATTTGTAACATATGGTTCACAGTCAGTTGACTCGCAAAACATTGTGATTTATGTCAACCACATGGTGCTGTTGGGTGTGCATTCCTGACTGTAAAAATAAGTACATACGTTCATTCATTTTGCCCAACAGCAACGAATGAGTTTTATTGCGTACTGCGATACTGAAGCTTATTTGAAACCCATGCCCATCTGCTTGCGCCAAAATTATGTCAGTGGCACAACCACCATCAATAAACATGTTCCATATTCTTTTATCATTTTGCGAGTGTGTGCTTACGATCCCACTTTAACACAGTACCACAAGTTTGTTGGGTGAAGATTCTGTGTATAAGATGTCGACAAATTAGTTGAATTGACGAAGTGGTTTGCAGACATATGCAGCACAACAGTTCCAATGAAGCAATTGACAATAGCTAACGGGGCTAGATTTATGGCTCAGACAAGTTGTCATATTTGCAATTAGCCGCTCGGAAAAGTCTTCATGATCGACCATGATGATTTGACAGGCGCAATCAGAGACTGCGCACATAACAAATGTAATTTACTGTTCAGACTGACAAATAATCAACTTGTCGCTGTATTTCACAATCTGCAGAACTATGATGCCCACTTTTTAATGAAACCATTAGCTCCCCGACACATTACACAGCCCGATAGAAGCGTGGTGATAGAAAACACGGGTGATATTTAAGTGTTTGGAACCAACTCGGAAAATTATAAATGCATTACAAAACAAAAACTCGCAGGGTGGTACGCGAGTTGTGCAATTACGTTTCATTGACTCATTCACTTTCATGAACGCATCACTGGAAGCATTGGAAGATGATTTGTCTTCTGCACAGATGACTGTCCCCCGGTCGCAGTTTCCAAACGACACACATTTTGAATTGGCGCAAAGAAAGGGAGTGTTTCCATATGACTTTGCAAAGTCTATTGTCAGTCTTAACTGTACCTCACTCCCACCAAAGTAAGCATTTCATAATGTAATGAAAGGCGAGGTCATAAGAGATGAGGAATACGCTCATGCTCAATCCGCATGGATAGCGTTCAAATGTCAACACTTAATGGAGTACGCAATGCAGTATTTACGCGTGGACACGTACTTGTTGGCAGACATTTTTTTGAACTTCAGGACTATATGTTTGGCAGAATATGGTCTGGACCCCACAATTTACGTCATGGCTCTTTCCCTATCTTGGGATGTTCTTTTATTAAAAACTGGTGTGCGGCTCGAGCTGTTAACGGACGTGGATAATTATCTCTTTATAGAATGCGGGGTCAGGGGTGGTATTACCCAGGTTTTCAGAAGGCATGCGCACGCTAATAATATTTACATGGGTGATAAGTACGATGCCAGTGTGGCAGAGAAATATATTTGTTACTTAGACGTAAATAGATTGTACTGCCCTACGATGAAGTGCAAGTAACCTATAGGTAGATACGAGTGTGTTCAGGCAGACTAATTTTCAACGTAGGATTTCACCAACATAGATAATGCCAGGGATGCCAGTTTTTTTCGTTAAAGTTAGACTGTCTTTTCCGGTTGAATGTCACTGTGTCCTAGCTGAACTGCCACTATCTCCAGTCAGTGCCATACCGCCGAACGGCAAGACTGAGAAATTACGTTTGACACTCGCACTGCAGAAAAATTATATTATACACGGGGAAACACTGAAGCACTTTTTGATGCATGGAGCCAAACTCGACGCTCTTCACCATATTTTACACTTAGATCAAAAGGTGTGGATGGCATCGTACATTAATTTTAATACTGAAAAACGTGCTCAGGCAGCAAACGTATTCGATAAATAGATTTTTTTTCAATTGATGAATAATTCATATATGGAAAGACGTTGCAAAATGTCCGCCAAGAAATGGACATCAGAGTCGTATCGAGGTATGATACGATATATGGGGCGGCATAATTTATTAAGCATCCGAGATTTAAGGCAGGGCAGATACTTGATGAGAATTTGGTCTTAATTGAAATGAACAAGTTATCTATTACGTTTAACAGACCTCTGTATACAGGTGTTGCTGTTCTCGATTTGTCAAAATTGTTTTTATACGACTTTCATTACAATAACATGCAGCAAAAATTTCCTCAGTCAGCCTTGCACCTTCTCTACTCCGATATCGACTCGCTGATCTACCAAGCAGACTGTCACAGTGTCTACGAGGCTATTTCCCCTGATTTGTCTACACTGTTTGGCACTTCCAATTATGAGCCAAATAATCCTCAAAAGTTCCCCTTAGTGAACAAAGGTGTTACGGGAGTTATGAAGGATAAATGGTCTGGCCGCATTATCGCATATTTTGTGCGTTTACGTCCTAAACATTGCACATATACTGTTATGAATGACCGGAGTGTGTGTGTATAGCTAAGGGTGCGAACGTTAATGTGTTGCAGTCACCCCTGTACGAGTATTATTTAGATTGCCTTATGCCAAATTCACGAGATATGGGGACCCAATACCATTTCCATTCGCGTACTCACGATATCTTCACCGAATGTGTTACCAAGGTTGCCTTGTCAAGTGACGACGACAAGCGCTACATCGAGTCTGATAACGTGTCGACTTGACCTTGAGGCCATTACAAAATTCCGTTGGAAATTAACCTGCTCAGCAGTGTCGTCTCCTGCCATCCATCAAGTACAGTCTGCCATCCGCAACATCAGTTAAACACCTGTCTGCTACTCCACACCATCTCTCAGTACAAGATGCAGGGTCTAGTCCGCAGCGCCAGCTAAACACTGTCTACCAGTTACAAAAGAGACTCCATGAACGAGTCCATCACGGTGCGAGTCCAGTTTACTGACTCGCCTCATGTCAGGTTGCACGGGGAGAGTTACCTCGTCGCCTGTCATCCACTCCAATGCGCGAGTGTATTCTGCTACTTGCCATATCCACCACAGTGTTAGTGCGATGCACCACGTGTTAAGCGGTTAAAATAAGTTTATAGTGTGAATTACAATGAAGGATTTTATTGTGTAAAAAGGAAGTATTACAGTGAAAAGAAAAGGAATAAAAATTTCCTGAGGAGGAAGTGATAATGGTGTCTTGTGTATACAATGTGTATATGTATAGTGTGTGAGGGGGTTATAATAAATATTTATTTTAATCTATTTATATTGGTTATTATTTACCCTTACATAAAAGTGTATATTTGGGAATGAATATTTGTTACAACAGATTGTGTACATAGAGATTGTTAAGCTGTTACACAAGAATAGCGTGACTGTCATTTACATGTATTGGTATTAAATAAAAATAATGGTAGTGAATATAGTTAATGGAGATGGTGATAATAAAGTAGCATATTCCTTAACAGGGTGGTACACTTAGTCTGTTAAACAGTTATGTGAGAAAAGGGTAGTTGTCATATACACATTGCAGTATTAACAGAGAACAAAAATGTTGGAAATATTAAAAAAGGTTAATATAATTAACAGGGCAGTAAACGTAGATTGTTAAAGAGTGGCGCGAGAAAACCATAGCTGCCATATACACATTAGAGTATTATTAGGGAACAAAAAGTGATGGAAATATTAAAAAGTGTAAATTTAATTTTACAGGTGGTGATTTAAAAATATAGTTTACGTTTATGTGAGGAAGGTATGGATAATTCATTGTTGGTAAATATTTACTTTTTCAAGATGTATCAACATGCATTCTAAATTATATGTTTGAAATTTACGTATGTGAGGCACTGTAGCATAGGAATGGTGTATTACTTTCGGTTTTAACTGGTAGGAATACAGAAAATCCACTTTCGCTTTCTGAGTTGGGCATTTACCCCGCCTCTCGCTATCTACCTGCGGTGGCGTGGGATCTTTCCTGGTGAAGGCGGGCGAGATAATGAGACACAGCGCTCTGCGTGGCGAGGAAGAGAGTTACTCCCAGTACGACCTCAGAGGTTCACGCGCTCGGAGCCGGAGTGGTCGGGCTCCCTGCACGCATGCGCTCCGATCCCTAGCCAGCACAAACATATAAGCGATTCACAGCTCAGTTGCGTTTGAGCAGTGGTCGGGGTAGGACATGAACATAGTTTGTAACTACAGCATAATTACTCTCGGTACATGTAATTAGTCTCAGTACATATATTTACTCTAGGTACATGTACTTACTTCCGGTACTCATCAATTACTCATTATGCAATTACTCATTACGCAATTACATCTAATTACTCTCTATGGGTCTCGAACCAAGGACTGACCGACTTATCAACCCTCCTGGTCTAACCCTACACCTCGTTACCCCGCCCCTAGCCTCTCACCCTCCAGACTTCCTCGAAAATTTTCAAAGACCCGCAAATGTAGCTTGGGCGCTATGTCCACCAAAAAGGCACCCCCACAAGCAACGGCTAGTCACAGCACACCTCAGAAGGTGTGGGAGAACCCATGAGCCAACCATAACACACATCCATGGAGTAGGGGGGAGGAGGATGATCAGTTTCCCATGTAAAAGGGGGCCGGCAATTAGTGTGCCTCTCTCCGACACCCTTTAGAGGGTATTCAAATTGCACTTAGGCCACCAAGTGCCACTCCCTAACGCGCCAGAACGCAGTTGCTCCCCTACTTATGTGTATCTAACTGTATATATGATACTCAGCTTCATTTATTTCTTTTCTCGGTCTTCTCCTAGCCACTGGAACACATATTATTATTCTACCACGATTGGGAAATTCTTTGTCAAAACCAACAATATTATTGAACTTATGTATCACTTCCTTTTTATCATAGTCTGTTAAAAAAACAAAACACTTGAGCCTACTACAGTGACAGTTTGGTCCTGTTTCACACGTAGAATACCATAATCGTTTAGTAACATATCTTTTCCCTACCATAATATTTCCTTTTTTTCCACATTCACCCACACCTACTCCTGCTTCGTCTTCTTCACGCATTTTGTAATCAACATTAACACAACATATCAACAAACAAATGACATCATAAAGAACAATAGATGTCTACCTTTAGTTTATATTATATCGTAAGCCAACTAATATTATTGGTAGCAACCGTTGAAAATAAACATTACCAGAAATATAGTGATTAAAAAAACATACTTATATTAATGTTTTGTTAATTTTTTAATATGTTTATTACACACTGCTGACATCGTGTACATTTTACATTAAATGTACATTCTCTTCTGCTGCTTTCACCTCTATGCTTTGGCATGCTGATAGTTTTGACATTTCTCTATCACATGGCATCAAAGCCTCATTTTATTTGGAAAATGGACCATCATATTTTTACCCCTGTACCCTTCATAATATGTGTGTGTGTGTGTATATATATATATACAGGTTGGAACTGAACTCCACCGATAAACTTCGGCAGGTGATTCCTTATCAACAAATTTGGTGGAAAGCGTATACATTATATATAGTATAAGTCTACTCCAAAGGGGTGAAAACCACCCTTGAAAGTATAGTTGAAGCAGATGTTTTTTGTTAGTAACACAGCCAGAATGAACGATACATATCTGAGTTTCCGTATACAACATTACTAAATGACGAAGTACAAAGCACAAAAACATGGAATCCAATATCAACCCCCATCCATGAAAATTGAAGAGTTGGCGGAACATTTGTACAAATAAAATTGTAACTGTATCACTTTGTTTGCTTTTTTCCTGTGAATATGTAATCTACCATACATGGTAAAGAAAACTATCGTCTGGTGTTTTTAAACAAAATGCCGCCGTTTTTGAGAAATTAATTCATTCCAATGAAGGTGACGTGGCTTGGAGATGGAGCAATGGCGAAATTACATGGTGGTTAAGTGAATGTGCCCTGACAAAAAAACCCACTGGTGAATGATAATGTCTGCCATGTATGTCCCAGAAATGAATATTCGTATCGACTTTGCTAGGAATCGAGTCCGATTCGTCGTGGTGGTTGACGAGTAGTCTGCCCACTGCACCACCACGGGTTCTACTTGCATATCAGCGATAGTTTGTTGGGGTAGGTATAGATAAGACGTGACACAAGACTTGTTCCAACAATGCACGGTGTCATTAAAAATAACAAGGCCATGCATCAACAGCAAATGTGTTGCTATTGAGATTCATTGGTGGAAAATTATGAATTAATTTCTCGAAAACGGCGGCATTTAGTTTAAAAACCCAATACAGTAGTTTTGTTTATCATGTACGGTAGATTACATATCCACAGGGAAAAAAAACAAAGTGATACAGTTACAATTTTATTTGCACAAATGTGCTGCCAACTCTTCAATCTTCATGAATGGGGATTGATATTGGAGGCCATGTTTTTGTGCTTTGTACTTCGTCGTTTAATAATGTTGTATACGGAAACTCAAATATTTATCGTTCATTATGGCTGTGTTACTAACAAAAAACATCTGTTTCAACTATACTTTCAAGGGCGGTTTTTGACCCTTCAGAATACACTTATACTATGTGTAATGTATATACTTTCGACCAAATTTTTTGATGAGGAAACACCTGCCGATGTTAATCGGTAGAGTTCTGTTCTAACCTGTATATGTGTATATATACAAACATAAATAAATTTATACACATATACAACGTGTGTCTAAAAATCACTGACATACTCCGGGAGGTGATTTCTTATGAAAATTTAAGTAGAAAATATTTAGGACACTATGTACCTACATGCAATATTAAGGGAGGAATGACCCCTCGAATATCAAATTTGAAAACAGTAATCTCCCGAAATATCGGATACTAAGTGACATTAAATGACAATATTCCGAACATTGTTTTCTGTTATTGGGATCCATAACCTACAGCAATCATGTGTTTATACCTTCCACGGTAATGAAAATAACAGGGGTGGCCACCCTCTTATTGTATGCAACTTTTGTACCGTCGGGATTTTGTAATGTTTGATGCTGGCATATTGAGAAGTGTCTCTTACATAACAAATATAGTCCTCTTGTTGCAAGTGCGTAGGACCCACCATTTTCGTTCAAAACACACATGCAATTTCTGCACAGCGTAACAGTCCCTTACACGTAGGCCACACTAAATAAAAGAGTCCATGGTTGGCTGCTGGGTCCACTGCACAAATGATAGTGGAAGATATTTAAACACTTGCTGTAAACAACCTGAATCACACATTTACAGGCTTACAGTACGTAAGTAGTAAGGTTATAGTATCAAAAAATGTTGACCTGTGTCAATATGCTACAACCTTTGGCTCTCACGAAATTTATGTTTAATGTTCGAAACATAATGTGTTAGGCCTGCGATATAAGAAGATTTGACTAGGTTATTCTGGTTGTAACTCATTTCTGTTTTTTTACGATGATGCACGAAGTATTCCTGCGCTTATGTTATGTTTACTGAGTTGTGTTGTGACACCGTGTTTGGCGGAGTTGAGCCGTTTTGTAGTGGTGGGTCGGGTTAATGCTCGACTTCATATATTATACAGAAATGCCATACTTTCCGTTTCAGAGGTAATATTCGCAATGTTTGTTTTGTAGTGGTAGTGATAATGGCGGGGGTGGGTCGGGTTAATGCTCGACTTCATATATTATACAGAAATGCCATACTTTCCGTTTCAGAGGTAATATTCGCAATGTTTGTTTTGTAGTGGTAGTGATAATGGCGGGGGTGGGTCGGGTTAATGCTCGACTTCATATATTATACAGAAATGCCATACTTTCCGTTTCAGAGGTAATATTCGCAATGTTTGTTTATAGAAAATTTACAATATACTAGCAGTATATTACTTTTGTATCTAATTTTCACTGCGTGTTATTTCCTGCTTGCAAAAAGACATTGATAAAATATCAATATTTTCCTAACTTTTTACGACAAGCAGATAACACACAAAATTATATCATGCACAAAAATAAATAACATCTCGTAAAAAGTAATTTCTTTTTATAATTATTCATTGTCAGTAATTACTATGAATCCGAAATTATGACACGAAAACGAATAATTTCTGCAAAAGAAGTGAAACCGAGCTTTAAGGTAAAGGGGCCGCGGTGGTGAAGTGGTCAGACTACTCGCCTCCCACCTAGGCGAACCGGATTAGATTCCCGTTTCCGATCTTCTGTTTGCCCGCCCCTTCATTCCGGCGCTACTCCATCCTCACCTCGCTTCTCTCTCATCGTCCCTCAAGATCTCTATGTTAAGAGGCGCCCAAATCTCTCCACTCTTTATTAAAATAGAAGGAGAGCGGCTTCTAATGCAGACATGCACTTCATGTGAAACATGCAGAGTTCATTGGAAAGTGGTACACACACAACCAAACTTGTCAGACAAGTGCAGTTTACGTTGCGTGTGGAAGAAGAATACATATTATTTGTAACACTGTAACATATTTTGCTAGAATATCCATCTATTAAAGATTTTTAGAAATCAAGAAAAAAAAATGTTTGTAATTTTTAATCAAAATTTAAGGGTTTGTCAATTCTGGACAACTTCAGAAACCAAATTTTGTGGAGAAAATACACCCTCATCAATAAAGAATTTGAAAATCATTAATCTATTTGAACGTAATAAAAATAATTATTTTATATGCATTATTTTCAGTTAACAATATATAATAGTTTTTGTGACTGAATGGAATTATTGATTTACAATATTTATAAAGATTATTACCATTTATAATTATTAAAATATTCATTCTTCTTGATACCTGTTTTGCATAATCTACTTTCTAAACCATTCAAAAAAATAACCCTTAAATTTTGATAAAAAATATAATGTTATTAATAAATGTATTTAAAATTTACAAAAGTAAATTGTAGCAATATATTTCTCGCTGTTACAATATATGTATGCTTTCTTCTCTCAAATGTAACGTATTTCGTACTTTTCTCACAACTGTGGTAGTACAACATGCAGAGTTCATTTAATGAACTCTGCATGTTGTACGGTCGGGTGCAGGGCACAATTGGGAATCACTCTACTCCTAATTAAAGTTAAAGACTTGTCGACAGCGAGGTCATTAGAGACGGAGCAAGTTGCTCAGAGAAGAAGGAATCGACCATGGCTTGTTATTGGGAGCGTGCAAACGAGCTATTTGTTAGTTGGTGGCGCCCCTAGCGGAGACGGCGGTAGAAACGGAGTGTGAGAGAACGACTAGCAGCAGGCACATTACAGAAGACGGTACAATCACGTCGCTAGGAGAAACGTGTTCTATGATTTCGGGATTGTTTCAGAAGATGCAATTGTCGGCTATCTTCCGAAAGTACACTTTAAAGAGAGGTCGAAATTTAAATGACAGTAAGCACATTTTAGACGACAAAGAAATGTGCTTGAGCGAAAATTTTCATAAGTCCTTTTATAACCGCAAAATTAAAGTAATTGAAATATTTTACACGGTTATATGCTGTGTAAAGTAAACGTGGTCTTAATGTGCCACTGAATAAAACTTATTTATTTTTAATTCTCATTATAATTATTGTGTAATTTAAAGTGAAAATCAATTAATGAAACTGTCAATCATGATTATATTATTCTAAAATTTAACTGTAGATGTACTCAAATAGGAACGTTATGACAGGCGACTGTGAGGACAAAGCCGGCCAAGTGTAGCAAATATATTTATGTACTGTGTTTATTAATTGCGGGAGACTCACTCCTGAGTCAATCATAGTACAACAACGGAGAAAACCAAAGCGTGCTCGCAAAATTTTGTATTCTAAGGGAGTGAATGTTGGAGAAAGTTCAAATCTAATTGTGCAGTTGCCAAAAATAACAATTGGACACCCTTAGACAAAATCACTTTTTATGAACCAATAAAACTCGTTTACTAAAATTTTACTAACTAATGCAAGAGTGAAAATGTTGTAATAGCAGATTCGATTGTATAGAGTAATAGATGAAAACGTTAAAAACGCATTCAGCGTTAGTTAATTACACATGAGAGCGGTCAGAAGGTGCACATGTACGTTAAGTGTCCAGTAATATGTGGTCGCTTGGCTCCATCTAATTACTTTCATATGCCACCTGCAGACATATAACTCTTTTATAACATTAATGTGGAAACAGCAACACGACAGACACATAGGATTTTTGTTGAGGCAAGGAGTCAGAATCTGTATTTGCATTGTTTTGGCAAAGAAAATTACACAAATGGGAGTCAGTGTTTTCCCGTCGATGTTGTCAAGCTTCACAGCCGCAATCCAAGCGTTCTTCTGAAACTAAGATGCTTATCGGTAGGAAACCTTAACAAATTTAATTACTTATGGACTGTTTCTCAATGTGACACTGCACCTCACAATACAACAGTATAAACTGCTCGTTTGCGGTTCGTTATCGAGGTTTAATAAACAATGAAATGTTGGTATTTACGTATCAAGATTGCTGCACGCGTCACACCAACAGCATACGAAACCTGTTGCAAGAGCGCAGTACTCGTCATTCCAACGCTTCCTATAAGGAACCATCTTAACATTCGGCTGGAGTGGTTTTGGGAAACAATAGAAAACCGAAAAAAAGGAATCGTAGAGCAAACCCTGGTCCTCCAGAATGAGAGTCCGAATATTTGCCACTGCGCTATTTCAGCTGTTTTGTGTAGTGCAGATTTTTCCAACATCCTCCTTGTCCATTTCATAAAATCAGTAGCCTGGTGTTACGATATTGTAGCGGTTTGTACTCATTCTTATAGCACACTCTAAACTTGAGAAAGTGATATAATTGAGCAAAATCAGCAGAAACAGTGAAAATTGAGCGTTTCAAAATCAGTGCCAGATAACTAATTAATATAGTGGCTTAATTTCACTTATGTATACGTGTTTCTCACTGAATGTTAAGAATTACAGTGCTTTACGTCACTTGTTCCCAGTTAATTTGCTTGATTCGCCAGTTGGCAGTAGAAGCTTATCAGCTGAATTTCAGTGAATGTTATTTCACTGATTGATATCACCGATTTGGACAAGTATGAGTTTGTTTACATTGGTTATCTACTTTGCCATAAGCAACTCTTTAAGGGCTGAATATCTGAAAGCAAGAAAATAACTGGTGTAGTTTTATTTGTGAAATATTTCAGCAATGTTTAAGGAAACTATACGAGTGCCGCAAACATTTGTTTAACAATTTGCAGTTAACAACAGACTAGCCATACAGCACTTACTTTGCCATCTCATAGATGCGTGTTTCACAATAAATGATACAGTCACCCGTATTTCCTGATATATGCCTCAAGGGCGAGCTAGCCAAGGCGCTCTCTTTGCGGCTTGTACCGGGTTCAAATCCCAGGTGTGCAATGGACGCGTGTGCCATTTCCAGTTCCATATGCAACTGGGTTGCAGTGTGTTTCTACGCACGTATTTTAAATAAACTGTTTCACGTGTCTATAATATGCTTGTTTGCACAAGACATAACACTTCAGACTAGGGCGGATTACGACATTCAACACGTCACGCTCCACAGAGCCAAACACGTTATGTACAGACTGTTGTAACGTAAAATATTCCGATAGAATTCCTGCGAAACTAATTGAATGCAATACATTAAACTAGTTAAAGGTTTCCCACCAGTAGAATTATACGATTAAGCTTAAAGTAGCACAGGTATACGGAACACTACAAGAACACTGCACGCCAGTTGAGAGGCCCATCTCTTAGAGGCGATGCCTTACTTGACGCGCGTGGCAGTGTCGTCCTTATCGCTCTCGCGCTTCTCGGCATCAAACATGGAAAACAGTTACAGATAGACGAGACACATAAGGTACTTCACCATTTATTTGTATAACGGTTTTCAAACGGGAGGCCTGCATTGAACCTTGCTAGGGTCACCGTTAGGTACTGGTCACCGATAGATTTCATTAATTTATATCTTTACGAAATACCGTTTAACCTGTAGACATTACTTGGAAGTAAGCAACATTGTTATTATTTACTCTTTCTTAGTCAGCCGTGACTCAAAGCACCGCCTACCTGGAGCTATTGTCCACGTTTTAGGCCGAAACGCACTAAAGCGATTAGTATTTATATCTATACAGCATCTGGCCCAAATATTTTGAGATATGGCACTTTGAAAAGGCAGTTTTTATTTACGTTCGAGTACTCCGACATGGTGTTTCAAAGCGCGCGATGTCTTGAATGTAATCGATTGGCGTAGTCTGAAGGGTGAGTTCTTTTCGCAGATCAACACATTAGGAGCACTTCTTATATATTCGCAAAAAAAAAATATCCTGCATTTGAAATATTTTACAACGCTGTTCGTCGTCAGGTTCACGGAGCCCTTAACTGCAAATCTATTACTGGGTGGTAAAGAAAGTATAGTTGACGCAGTAATGCCACATGAAATTATGAATATTAACAGACTTTTTTGAAGAAAGAATCGGAAGAGGTGGGGGGGGGGTACACAGAAACCGGCACAGTTGAAGAGAGAGCATGAGCGACGTGGGGTCTCCTGTTGCTAGCTGGCGACATGGACCAGAGTGCTTGATGGACGAGGCAACGACCCCGGGCACATAGTTTTCTTCGTGGTTTCCATGGAAACGGCAAACATTCCCACTCCCCATCCTCTATATCATCTGGTCCTCGTGTGAGGGACTTCAAACTCAGCAACAGGAAAAACGGAGGGGCTTTCATTCGCCCCCCCCCCCCNTACCCCTCCCCTCACCTAGCTAGAAACTCCCTTCCCTTTGGCGCACAAAATCCCTGGAAAATATTATGTATGGGCAGGGCTCTTTTCTTATCTCCCTCTCGTGCAGATGTGAAAGGAAAGTTTGGCTGAGTGGGAGGGGTGAACTGTGCTGCGGAGTGCACCGCACTCTCTTGCCGACAATTGTAACGGTCTCGCTTTGTATTTCAAACACGTCGCACAAAAAGGAATATCCAGGCAAGCTGCGAGGAGAAAAAACTTAATATTTTGTCGAATTGATTTATATGTATATACTGCATTTGCATAAATTGATAATTTCAGTGTTCTTATAAACATTCACTTTTCATACGTGTACATTAACAAGCAATGTACAGTAATACAATCAGAGGAAAATCCTATAATTCAGAAAAATTTATTTGCCGTGAAGTGCTGTATCTTTTTTTATCATGCAAAATTTTTTTCTACTTGTACTTTTAATTTTTATATTCTCTCAAAGTTTTACTCATAGTGTATGGAATAATTATAGGTTTGTGACTTTGATATAACATAAAATAAATAATGTTATAGGCACCCTAATAAAAACAGAAAATCTATCATGCCGTAAAAAATAATCGTCACCGTTTTTCCTTATACCACGAATTGAGTTAAACTGCACCTACTACAGATGTATCATTGTTTGAGAAATGCACTTCATTTGCCATCTTGGTGATTGCAGCATAACAGTGATAATTTATGAACGGCCTGGTTGTCCACGTGAAAACTCCGCAGATACACGCAGTTACCACTGTCCGTAAATGACATTATTGTTTTTACATGCGGTGTGTTACTTGTCGCTGTATGACTCTTTAAACATTCTAAACTAAACATTGTTATTTTATAACATTTTTGTAGCTCTTATTTGCATTTCGATCTTTCGATCTCTAAGTCAGTGCCTTAAAATAACTGTACCGTTAAAATGAAGCCCATGTTATCTGAGCTGGTTAGTATTTCTTGACAAATAATGTAACAGAGAGACTGGATATTTGCCATACTGGTGATACTTTTTTGTAGCACTTAAATTTAGTTTTTACTTACTGAGTACTGCACTGAAACACACTTTATAACATTTTAAAAACAATGTTGGTAAAAACTCAGACATTAACGCACAATTCAAAATAAGATCGCATTCATGTTACTAATTTTTTTAAAATACAAAATTAATATTATTTTTTATTTCAGAGTTTGCTCTTAGTCGTTTCAAATATCTAGATGGGAAATCTTCATTTTATAGTCTATTCGCGGTTTCTTCACACTTTTTGAATCAAACCTTTAAAAAATTACCCCATCTATAACGTGCTTCGTTGTTCCGTAAATACGCTTATGACAACAAGCGTTTTATACTTCTGTTAACACAAAAATACCATATTTTTGTTAAATTGAAATTTTACTTATATTTCATCCATGAATAATAATATTTCATTTTTAATTTATATGAACAACAACAGGGAGAAAACAGGTGCTTTGGCAATGCCTAGCAGGAAATAGTCGTTATGCGAAATATTATTACACTGAGTGCGCACGAATGCGGTGCGCTGCCCCTTGGGTGCAATTTTCTAGACTCGGCTAAGCTTTGTTTGTATGAGGCGGAGGAATATCCTGAAAGTAGAACTTTAATAGGGCTTCAGAAAAGTTGAAAGTAACCGTGATTGTACTATAGTTACTTTACTATAAAATCGCATTTCAAATATAAAGTTACATGAACTTGCTACGTTTAGTGAATTCGTACACGTGACAGCACTTTATTCTGTTTCGTAAAATTATGTATGTATTCTCACGTACATAATTTAAACATTCTGTATTCTCTTTGGGGAGACCAGGCACAAAGGAAGGCAGATCAGATGGCGCGAAGCGGTTTCGTTTGCATTCGTGCAGTCGTCGAGTAGAAAGCGGCGTGCTGCAAATCCCTCAGGAAGACAGGGAAGTATGATGGGGTGGCTTCACTGCGCATTGCTGGAAGGAGGGTGAAGAGGAGGGCGGAAACAGAGGAGTGATAGCAGGGGAGAGGGAAGATGGGATGCATTTCAAATTAATGAAGAGTAAAGCGCGTTTCGAACTTGCTCCCGCACTTGTATGGGAGACGAGCTCGAAACTGTGAAAAATAACGCAGCCAGTAATACTTCTGTAAAGAACGGAGCCCGGGAGGGTGACAGCGAAGCAACGCCGCTGCCTTGCTGAGAGCTCGCACCGTCATAGTATAGCCATAGTATAGCTCAAATACTCCTCGCAGACTGTGACAGTGCGTGTCCAGTTGTGACTGCAGTTCTCACTACAGCAAGTACTCGTTCCCGCGGCGCCAACTGTGCGTACAGACGGCTCACGATAAACCCAGCACTTGCCTGTTTACGATCTACTTCTTTGATCACGTTGTATTCCTCCACCTCAACATTACCACGCGCCACTCAAGTATTGATGTATGTAGTTGTGTAACTTAAATGCAGATTCTTACTGTAATGTGAACAAAACAAGAGGCCCCGACCTTACTGGAAATAAATGCAAACATTATACTCGCAACACAACGCTGAGTCTTGGAACTGTTTTAATTTTTCCGCTACCAACCTAACTGCGACATATATGTAGTTACGGGCAGTGATATTTCCAATGATAAACAGCCTATATTAAATATATAGTCAATTCAGGGCAATTCCCATTTTTCCGAAGCCCTGATAAAGTTCAACTTTCATGCTATTCTTCCGCCTCATGCAAACTAAACTTGAAAAAGATTATCAAATTACGCTAAAGGGACAACGCACCGTATATTTGCACACTCAGTTTAGTAAAATTTTACAAGGGAACTATTTCCTACCAGGCATTACAAACACATCTGTTTTCTACCTATTTAATACGCATAAGTCATAAATTAAATTTTATAACTTAAAGATAAAATATAAAAAATTTCAATGTAACCAAAAATAAGATACTTTTATGTTAAAAGAAGTATAAAATGCTTGTGATAAGTGACATATTTAGGAAACAAACAAACATGTCACATTTGGGGTAATTTTCCAAAGGTTCGATTAAAAAAAGTGAAGATACCGTGAACAAACTACAAACGTTGTTCGTAGGGCTACCCGCAGTTAACCTTAAGCATGGTTATAATTTAACAGAAATGTGGCATAAAAACTTTATATATCCGTGAATAACTAAGTCAGTCGATTTTTTGGTAACAAAATACTAGCTGACTTTTTTCTATCCCATAGCTAATGTTAATTCTACTCAGGTTAGGAATAAACCGAGTTTTCTTATGGGATAATTTGGCATAGGAAAAATTTCCGCCACTAGGTGAGCAGTGTTCCAAAGAAGTCACTTTTATAAACATATAAGCTACATGAATAATAAAAAATAAACATTTTACTTACTAAGACAGTTATTTTATATTTTATTTATAATCATTTCAATTATTTTGTTTATTAACGTATAAAGTAGAGAAAATCCGGTTCACATGCGACACTAGCAATTACCTAGTGGCGAAAATGTTTAGTTTCCAAACGAAAAGCATCGAGCTTCCCAACCGGAGTAGATGAAACGTTGCCCATGGCCACTCTAGTATGCATCTTTACTGAATGTTTACGGTAAGTGGTGCTGCCATTCCAAGGACACACAAGACGACAACCCAATGTAGCACACAGCGTCACCAGGCTAGCACAGATGACATGTGCGATGTCTCCCTCAAGGACGATGTAACACATATCCCTCCAGTGCAACAAAACCGAGAAGTAAAGTACACGGAGCCTCATTCCAAAATGTGTTCTGGGGTTGTACATCACAGGAGAGAGCATTGGTGCGTTTTTAACACTTTCTTATTAGTTAGTTTTGGCGTACCTGGACCACCTCGTGGCCACGACTATGCAGGTAACTGAGGTCGTGTTCCGATTTGTTAGCAGTTGGTAATGTTCCAGTCGGTACACCAAGACATTCAACTGTCTATCACTTCATGCTGCTGTTATTTAGTTCATTCATGATTTCAAAATGAAAAGTCCGTTACGTATCAAAATAACCAGTAACTGGTCCCAAAAGTTTTTAGAAGGCAGTTTCAAATTCAAAATTAACAAAAAACTTTTTTGACGTGAAATTGTTACAAAACTAAAATACTGTTATGATAAAATACAAATTTTAAGAATATTTCAGCAACTTGTGTTGTGAAATAATTATTGCGTGTAGGAAACACATTACAGGTTAGTATTTCAACAACCTTACCTGTGTGTGTATTTAAACGTTTCAAAAAAGTAAAACTAATATGGTGGTTTTGTGTTTGGAAATGTTTCAGCTTCTGAGTTCGAAATGTAAAACGCCATTAAAAAAATACGTCATCGATTTTGTCAGCAAATTCAGGTCACGTGGTCATTTTGTTAACAAAAAGTGCCAACTGCAACGCAGTCTGAGGACTTTTAAAAGCCCTGCTTAGGATATTCTTCCCTTCTCATTTTTTATATTTCCACTATATGTAACATTAAGAGTGCCTTGTGTATTTACTGGAATGTCAGTCAGGTGAAAACGTGAAAATGATAGGCGCTATCTGTGCTACTACTCTAACATGTTAGTTCCTGCTCTACTGCGTTTATGAACAAGAGGGTACTAATATAACTAATGAAACTACTTTCCTCTACAAGGGCGCAAATAATTTTTAATGAACTTATTAAAAGCTTAGATAGCAGGTAGGTCTTGATGTATCGTTGACAGCAATATCGTTAGAGATGAAGCCAGGAATATATGCAATAGCACTGAGACAATTACAAATACACATATGCCTTATCCAGGACTCGAACCAAGAAAACCTTGTAAAATAAGCTAGAGTGCAACCAACTGCCTCACGGGGGTAGGATTCGGAAAATAAACTTCGGATATATTCAGTCTAATGTTCTGAATGATAGGGTTCACTTACCTTAATATTTACATGGCAATAATTTAGAAAAAAAGGTGTCTAAGCCACTTAAAAAACTTAGGTTAACGTTCCCTACCGTAGCGCAACTTGTGTAAAGAAACTTGTGGAAATCGGTTGAATGCTTCACGAGATATGGCATGAAAACCTTATTTTCTTTATATGTGCCATAGACTGAAAAAGAGGTTATGTATACGACGCTTTAATATATACTGTAAGCATACAAACATTGGTTGAATTTTGTATGGCAAAATGTTTGATTACATCACTTGACAACATTATGCATAAAGGCCGGCAAAATATGTAGCTGTATTCATAACTGATAATTTTAATGAATACTGTGAGCGTACAAAATTTAATTGAATTTAGTTGAATTATTTCACAGAAGGAGCATATTAATGTAAATATTTTATATTAACGCCATTAAAAAAGGCTTACGGCGCCTAAAACTCGTTAGTTTACATACACTGCTATAGCTCTACTTGCGTCAAAAATTTGGTGAGAATCGGTTAATCGGTCCTCGAGATATGCATAGAAACTCCAATTTTCATGTAACGATCTTCATAAATAATGAAGAAAGGTTAGGTATTATTAGCATTTTCGATAATTGTCGTAGAGACTGTCTGAATACAAAGTTAAGTTAAAATCGATTACATAGTTTCATATATATAGCATACTAAGCAAAAATGTTTTTCTGGTCGCCATTCTAAAAATAACGCTTTTGCACACTTACAACATATAAATAAAGATAGCCTGCACTGTAAAAATTCTTCACTGAATTTGAAAAAAATCAGTTGGTGTTTTGCCAAGATACGACACAAAGACTTTATTTTTTCATGCGGGGCTATCTTACAAAATGGCGTACAAATAAGAGTCAGTATAAACAAATTTGATTTGTATAATAGATACTGTTAGTATACAGAGTTAAATGGAAATTTGAGCGTTATGGGACTTGATGAAGAGGAAGCTTTGATACAGGCAGCAAATATTCGATCTGCATTGACAATAAGAGAACATTTTACGGAATGTATTTCAAGTGAAGAAGAATTTTTGCCCTGGCAGCATAGAATGCAATTTTAGACAATTTTTAACAAACACTCCAGGATGGTGTAACACAGATCCATATGTACTTGTCCTTCTGCTCTGTTTTCTGATCATGTGTATTATTCAGCTGTGTCACTATATGTGTAAAGTTTCAGTACCCTACGATGTATCCTTCCGTGTGCGCTATTTTTATTGTCAGGCAGTGTATGTCATTCTCTTCACTGCATAGGTAATATGGCGGTTTCGTTTATAGTGCAATAATTAAGATACTTAAGTGACATTACAAGGTACTCGCCTAATCTCAGATGGGCAGTAACGTTCACCTAGCAGATTTTCTGTGCAAACATCTTATTAATTTTGCGTATACTATAACTGCTTCTCTACGATACATGTCAAAATAGTTTATTCACATTTGACTCATTTAAGTATCTAACCAATTATGCGTTAACTAAAAAAATTCAGGGAAAGTAGTACAGATACAGCGAAAAAACTACAACTATACTTCTATGTCGCTTTAGCCAATGTCGCGTTGTGCAAGCTGCCATAGTGAACGTTGAAATTCACGGATTCACTGGCAAAAGGAAAAGGGGGATGAAAATAAATGTCCTCGAGATAAAGGGAAACTTCCTACTGCAGTAGTTGAAACGTCCATCTTCCCTACAGCCCCCAAGAGTCACATAAATGTTCACGAGTTCTACAAAGACTTTTAGCTGAGCTGAGGGAACTTCAGTATCTTTGACGGCTGCAACTTGGCCTGTACAACCCTTCAATAGCCTCTGCAGACGAAATTTGGAATGTTGTATACATGTTAGTTGGAAACTTTTATGTTTGCTTTTATGAACAAATGTGTACATACATGCTAGGTACAGGCTTCTATTTAAATTTAAAAAGTTACTTGCAATTTACAAATTTGTCAGCGGCCAAATCATACTATTTATAATGCATCTAGAACACAGTCATTATTGGAATTATGTATATAATGCAGTAAATTTAATGTGATTTCTGATAGTAATAAAGCTAATAATAATATTATAACATATGTGTCTGCAGTCTGTTATTCGTGTATACACGAGGGCTGCGAACATGATATTTTGAGCATTCCTTCCCAAGGGTGTACCTGTACAGGCTCATGACGCTACTTTCCTGTCTGCGCGTCTTTATGTACGTGTGACTGACTGAAATATTTTGAACCTGAGAAACTAATTTGAGCCTTACTCAGCAAGGACACCCGAATTTAATAGTTATGGCAGCGAATAATTTTCATTTTCCAAATAACGATGATCAAACGTTTTGTGAGTTATGTCACTTTTCAGGGAGTACTGTGATTCAAAAAGTATTCCAAAACAGGTATTTTATAAGTACGCCACGTGCAGCATTAATTTAAAAATTATTTTACTCATTGGTTTGCCATTTTGGAAAGTACTGCCACATGGATAAATAAGAATCGTATACCACGTATCAGGAACTAATAAAAATTATTCCCACCGAATTTACCCCACGAACAGTGCTAAGGTAGACCATCTGAACTATACAATTTTAATAGTTTAATGTACGCGTTCTTAAAATGGTAATTTATATTAATTTTGGCTTATAATGTCAACTTGGTATGCTAGCAGCACATACATGAACCTCAAATTAACTTATTCGTAGACGCTTTTGTCCGCCATTTTGTAAGATATCGCCATCCCGAGTATGAATCTTGCATATTATATTTCCGGAACTGGCCGCATGGACACGAATCCCAATATTCTTTATTATACAAATACTACGACTGCAGTCAGCCTCAATTTATGTTTGTTTACTCAGAAGTGTACTTATTTCCCGAAATGGTTGCCTAGTTATATTTTATGTGAAATATTAGGTCTCTGGAATTGTTAAAAGAGTTAGATCTAACATGACATTTAAGTTGTTATTGTGTCAGTTTTAAGACTCTTATTTAATAGCATTTACAGCCCACCACGTTGAAAGATTACATAACATGAAAATTAGATCTTAATGGTATTTCATGTCTCAGTTATTTTCAGCAGAATCTCACAACATTTTGCAAACAAACAGTAATATGTAAGACTGGATAAAGCGTTTATATTGTATTACTGTATTAGAAATTGTGAGATTATTTTTCAGTCTTAAATGTCATATCGCTGGAACCATTGAATATATTTAAATTAAACTTAGCGTGCTGAGTTAATTACTGTATCCACAAAATTTACTAAGTAGTAGCTTCAATCGTCCGCCATTTTGGGAGGTAATACCACGGACAAAGTTGTACCTAAAACCCTACAGCACATTCACGGAGCTGCTTTACAGTTCTCTATAAAGCCAGGAGGAAAACTTATTTTGCCGAGTCCTTATACTAATGCTCTTATTCCTACTAACTACACTGGTGAGCACTTTGTCAACTTTACTACCAATTACATATGTGCAGAGCAAAGCAGGTTTTATCAGAAAATGCGTGTCAGTGAATGTAATTTATTTATCTGAGTAAAGAATCTAGTGAACGAAAATTTTATTGAAAGTGCTGCTCCACAAACAGTGAAGCAATTAAATATGTTTTCCTTCAGAAAACAGAGAAAAAACCTACCTGTCTGTGTGTGGGGCAGCAGTGGTGTTGTAGTCAGATTGTTTGCTTCTCACTAAAAGGAACCAAGCTCAATACCTGACGTCATAACTTGCATTTTCGCATGTGGGATACGTGGTGGACGTTGCTGTTTGCCGGTGAGTTTTCTCGGGGTACTCCCGTATCTCCCGTCCTTGCCTTCTATCGCTACCCCTTCCTCGCCTCACCACTTCACTCTCACAGGCACTTAACATCTCGCTGCTAAGAGCCTACTAATATGTACAAGTAAACTTTGCTGTCTGTGTGAATGTCGCTACAAACTTTGCTGTCTGTACGAGTGTCGCTGCAAACTTTGCTATCTGTGCCTAGTGTCGCTACAAATTTTGCTGTCTGTGCGAGTGTCGCTACAAACTTTGCTCTCTGTGCGAATGTCACTACAAACTTTTCAGCCCTACACTGAATTTCACTATAACTGTTCACGGTAAAGTGAGCACTTTTGAGGCCCTAGTAACGTTTTCCTTTCAGCAATTTTTTAATAATTTAATCGCCCTTTTAAAATAAATATTACCATATAAGTAATAAAAACAGTGTATATATTCCACCGCACTAGGAAGTTAACGTCTAAGGATAAAATAAAATATATTTTAGACTACTATTCAAAATAAGAGGGTTTTCGAAAGTGCTCATTTTACCGTGAATAGCTTATAATGCTAGTACACAGGAACAGGAGGGAGGTGAGCAACATCTTGACATTACATGATGAATAAGCTTAAATGATATTTCGGACTACTTTTCATTCAGTAATATTTTATATCTCATTGAAAGTTATAAGATAAGAAGGAAATATTTGTTGAATGGATTTTGTACTAGAAAAATGTAAAAACGTATTCCAGAAGGAGGAGGGAGGGATGTATCTAAATTTCTTAGATATTGCACGCTAATAATCAGGAAAATCTTTTATAAAGCCATGCATAGATGCGAACAGGCTGGCGTATGTAGGCACTGGTAAACCGTATATTAGCAGCTGGACAAAAGTGTTGCAACATTGTATACCACTCACCCATATAGAAAGGTTTCCAGGTTCATCATGTTTTTTATTCGTTTTATGTACATACGTAGCGGTTTGATACACAAAGCATTTTCTGCATTAAAATACTCTCGTCCATGGTTTACTAAAAGCAATGTTAATTTTCAACTTCATGTCGATTTCATCACAAACATATCTTTGGACTCAGGATGTCATAAAATTATACTCATGCACGTTCAGAAATGAGCTCATTAAGCATCTCATCTTGCGGCGTTGCCATTTTCTTTAGTCGTCTATGCTCACTGCGTCAGTCTAGAGGCTACAGGTCAGTCGATTCGGTGCCGCACACACACGCACACACACAGTAGGAAGGCGTTGCACTCGCCTCCAATGCGACTGAATACACCTGGGTTGCAACCACTATTTTTACATAACCTATTATTTATGTAAACTGGCATCTATTTTCTGTAGATATGTGTGATCATTTATTGGTACACTACACGTGCTTTTAGAGGTCTAAGCTAATTTTATCCCGTGCGATTCTCAATAAACCCGTCGCTCATCTCCACCTTTACCGGTGTACTATCCTAAACAAACAAGTGTCTTACTACTAGGATTGCCATTATAAATATACATACACTATACACTGAGACGAAAAAAGTCATGGGATATCTCCTAATATCGTGTCGGACCTCCTTTTGCATGGCGAAGTGTAGCAACTCGACGTGGCATGGACTCAACAAATCGTTGGAAGTCCCCGGCAGAAATATTGAGCCATGCTGCCACTTTAGACGTCCATAATTGCGAAAGTGTTGCCGATGCAAGAGTTTGAGCACGAACTGACTTCTCAATTATGTCCCGTAAATGTTCGATGGGATCCATGTCGGGTGATGTTGGTGGCCAAATCATTCGCTGGAATGGTCCAGAATGTTCTTCAAACCAATCGCGAACAGTTATGGCCCGGTGACATGGCGCATTGTCATCCATGAAAATTCCATCGTTGTTTGGGTACATGAAGTCCATGAATGGTTGCAAGTGGTCTCCAACTAGCTGAACATTACCCTTTCCAGTTAATGATATTTTCAGTTAGACCAGAGGACCCAGTCCATTCCATGTAAAAACAGCCCACACCATTATGGAGCCACCACCAGCTTGCACAGTTCCTTGTTGACAACTTGGGGCCATGGATTCGTGGGGTCTGCGCCTCACTCGAACCCTACCATCAGCTCTTACCAACTGAAATCGGGACTCATCTGACCAAGCCACGGTTTTCCAGTCGTCTATGGTCCAACCGATATGGTCACGAGCCCAGGAGAGGCGCTGCAGGCGATGTCGTGCTGTTAGTAAAGGCACTCGAGTCAGTCTGCTGGCATAGCCCAGTACATCCAAAGTTCGCCGCACTGTCCTAACGGACACGTCCGTCGTACGCCCCACATTGATTCCTGCGGTTATTTCACGCAGTGTTGCTTGTCTGTTAACAATGGCCATTCTGCGCACACGTCGTTGGTCTTGGTCATTAAGCGCAGGCGGTCGGCCACTGCGTTGTCGATGGTAGGAGGTTTTGCCTGAAATTAGGTATTTTCGACACACTCTTGACACTGTGGATCTCGGAATGTTGAATTCCCTAACCATTTCCGAAATGGAATGTCCCATGTGTCTAGCTCCAACTACCATTCCGCTTTCAAAGTCTGTTAATTCCCTTCGTGCGGCCATAATCACGTCAGAAACCTTTTCACATGAATCAATTGACTACAAATGAAAGCCCAACCAATACACTGCCCATTTGTACATTGTGAACGCGATACTTCTGCCATCTGTATATTTGCATATTGCTATCCCATGACTTTTGTTATCTCCGTGTATATATGATTTCCGTCCATATGTGAGGAATCGCTTGATGGAGTTGATCGCTGATTTTTGTAAACAACCTGTGTAGGACACCGTGATTAAGATTAAAGGACAACGGAGCGTGTTTTGTTGCCGCTAGTATGTTTATGTACATTATTTTAGAAGCTGGAAAGAAATTAAACTTTGAATAGTTACAGATGTAAAAAATAATGTTACTTAAGTTGAGGTTACTGATGTGTAGCACTCGGAGGCAACTAATCTAGGTTCGAACCTCGCCCAGGCTTGAAAGTTTTTTATACTAACCCAAATAGTTTAATGTTACTAGAAACAAACAGAACTTTAGCAGCACCAGACTTATATTTGTTTGGGCCAACCAAGCAAAATGTATATAAATTTCGTCTATGGTTATGTGAGGAATCACTTGACGTAGTTTGTCAGTGATTTTGTGAACATCGTGTGTGTGTGTGTGAGAGAGAGAGTGTATTTATATTATATATCTAATATATAAAATTCTCCCGTCACAATGTTAGTCACTGAACTCCTCCGAAACGGCTAGACCGATTTTTATGAAATTTTTTATGTATACTCGGTAGGTCTGAGAATCGATGTATATCTATTTTTACACCCCTAATTAATAAGGGTGGCCACCTCCAAACAATTTTTTTTTATTGTTTGAACAAAATTTTTATTTTTTATTTTTTTATGATGTGACATCAAAAAATACATACCCTCCTAAATTTTCACCCTTCTACCACTAACCCTTATTTTTTTATAGCGATATTAGTAATTTAATAAATTTTACCCTAGGTCGATAACTGATCAATTATCATCGATCATTTATCGATCTAGGTTACAATTTATTCCCACCAGGTGTCTCCCAGTGACACAGCACGGAGTAGCCGGTCTCCACTTTCTCTCACACAATAACCTTTCTCTTATTCATTTGTGCTCAGATCGTAGTAGTGACGTGTTTACAATTATATTTTCAATAATTAAGCGTACTTCTTAATTAACTTTATTATTGATCGCAAAGCTGTAATTGTTTGTATTTCTTTTTATGGCAAAACAACGTTTGCCGGGTCATCTAGTGTATATATATATCTATATATATATATATATAACATGACTAGTTATAGGTTGAACCACGTATGGGTAACTTTCCACCCCTACAACTGTAACCTTTCTCGGAAATGCAGGGGTATAAGTTATTCTTTGCTTTCGCTGATTTTCCTTATGTTTGTATTTTGGCATGTGGCTTTTTTTTTAAATTTATTACATGCATCTAACCATTTAAGTGTGTTGTCATTTCTATATATTTTTAACCTTACGTGGTTGCCCTTGGAGTGTGGAAGTGGCATGGTTGACCTGCTATTTATCCACCACCTTTCCCCACACACTGTGTTACTGTGTCACCTCCAGGATACGGGACAACCATGTGTTGGTAGTGAGTTCATCGAACTCTTACAACCTTTTGATGACTAGTCTTGCAAAGTCTGCAAATATCTTAAATTTTTAATTACTTTCCACTATAATTCTAACGTCAATATTTTCACCTTCTGTTATTGCTAACTTCCTTTTCTATTCGATTCTTATATCTTCAATTTTGGGACACTCTTGAACCACATGCTGGACACCATCTTCTGTTTCACAAATTACACAGTTAAGGGATTCAATTGAACCTGTATAACTTTACCTTTAAGTTCCTATTTTCTGACAATAGCTGTGGCAGGTAAGGTACAATTCTGCGTCAATGTAAGTTGTTAGTGTGGGACGAAAGCTTAATGTAACACAAAAAAGCGAAAGAGGCACTAAACCGAACTCTACTGGTTATACGAATCTATCTGACATTATGGAAGGAATGGTTGTATTACTGGCTGGTGACTTCTGCCAAGCTATGCAGTGATTGAGAGGGGAACACCTGCAAATGAAATCAAAGCGTCTCTCAAGTCGCCAAGCTTATGGGCAAATGTCAAGAAATTAAGCTTGACGACAAATATGAGAGTGCACCTCTACAATGACGTTGATACAGGACATTATACTGATACACTATTGAACAATGGAGATGTGCGGTTAGAAACAGATGCCGAAGGCTGTGCGTCACTAACGGGGGATTTTAGTAATTTGGTGCAGAGTGATACGGAACTGATTGCTAGCGTTTACCAAGATCTACAAACAAATATAAATACGACCAGTGGCTATGTAAAAGAGCGATTCTGGCACCAAAAAAATGACATCGTTAATAAAATTAATACTAACATTTTGAAAGAGATACAAGGAGAAACAACGGAATATATGTCACTAGACACAGTCATGGACACAAAACAGAGCACTTCATATCCTGTAGAGTTCCTGAATTCTCTAGAGTTGTCAGGTGTGCCCTCACATAAGCTCCAATTAAAATTAGGCGTTCCGGTCATGCTTATGCGAAATTTAGAAGCACAGCGATTATGTAACAGGACAAGGCTTCGCGTTACACAACTTGTGTGGGTCATAATTGTTGCCACTATTCTGACAGGAGTAGGAAAGGGCGAGAACGTAATCCTCCCTCTGATCCTTATAATCGCTACAGACCTCCCGTTCCAATTCAAAAGGTTGCAATTCCCTCTCAATCTTAGCTTTGCTATTACAATTAACAAAGCGCAAAGGCAAACATTACAGGTATGGGGTGTGCACTTGGAAAAACCGTGCTTTTCTCATGGCCAGCTCTATGTCGCATGTTCACGAGTACTCAATGCCTAAAATCTTCACATCTTAGCGCTAGTTGTAAAGACTTACAACATCGTGTACAGTGCGTCCTAAAATAGTGCTCTGTTCTGTATTTATGATCAGTGTCTGTCTACTAACAAATACAGTTATTTCTCCCTATAAGTTTGTTTCTATAACCACGCGAGTGAAGGGGCGGGTAAAAACTAGTTCTGAATATATATATATATATATATATATATTACAAGCTTCATATATTCCAACAAATAACCACTTTTGTTGGCTATTTTAAGAAACCACCATACGAACAAATAGAGTAATTATGTCATAACTCGGTAAATAATTAACCTTTTCCTACCAAATTTGGCAAACAAGTAGTACTGATGCAGATTATGTTGGATGATATGTTCTACGCATGCCAGACATTTATATTCAAAATGGCGACCATTAAGCAATTTTTGCTCACAATGCTATATCGTCAAAACTATAAATCGATTTCAACATAACTTTGTATGCTGGCAGTAGACATTACAACTATCAACTGTATCTACATGGAGGGCATTTCGTTTGCCATTTTGTAAGATAGCACCATGCGAATAAAATTTCTATGTCATATCTCTAGAAATAATTGACCAATTCCTATAAAAGTTAGCAAACAAGTAGTACTGAGGCAGATAAACTCAAGTAGTGTATGTTAAGTATACCAGACACATATTTTCAAAATGGCGGCTATATAGTCATTTTTAGCTTAGAATGCTATATCGCTGAAACCATTTAATCAATTTCAACTAAAAACTTAATGTTGACAGTAGATATTACAAATATCAGCTGTATGTACATAAATAATTTTTCCCGCCATTTTTTTAAATTGCGCCTTGTGAGTAAATAAAGTTTTTTTGTCATATATCGGGAAATAATGGACAGATTGTTTCCAGATTTGGCAAACAAATAGTACTGCAGCAGATGGTGTAAACTGTTTTTTTATATTTAGGTGAGGCACTTATTAAAAAAATTGTGGCTTTATAAATATTTAAGGGCAGTATGTTTTACTAACGAAACAAATTCCAACTTAACTTCATATGATGGAATTAACTATTACACCCAACAAATTTGTCTATGCAGAGCCTCGTCTCTCTGCCATTTTGTAAAATAGCCCCACCAAAAAAAAATTATGATTTTATCTCGTATTCCGGGAAAAAATCAGTCCATTATTTTAAAAAAATTGGTTAAGGTGGTCTACCGTGGTAGGCCATAAAAATAAATGCATTTTTTTAAAAGTAGGTCACACTTATTTTTAGAATGGCAGCTAGAAAATCATTTTAGTTTTGTGGGCGATATTTAAGAAACTATGTAACCTATTTTAACGTAACCTCTTTTTTTTGGCAGTATACAATGATTGAAATTGCTACTACATTACTTTTTTGTCTTCCATTTATGAAGATCGCTACATGAAAATTGTGGAGATTTTATGCCATATGTCGAGGACCAATCAACTGATTCCCACCAAATGTTACACCGGAACATTAAAAATAATTTTCACCAAACTGTGCACACCATAAATGCTACAGAAGGCCATGCAAACTTTCATGATTTAAATACGCCAGACAATGATGTTCAAAATTGCATCTTCATAAATCATTCAGGTTATTTTGACATATATATTAAACAATTTAACGAAATTCAACCAAAATTTGTATGTAGACAATATACAATAGAAGCATCGTATATAGAGCCTCTTTTTCTGGCAATTTTGTACGATAGCATAACATATGAAAATAAAGTATTCTATGTTATATCCTAGGGACGAAACAACCGATTTCTATCAAATTCTTCACACAAATAGTGGTATGGTAGGCCATGTAAACTCACATAATTTATGTGGTTCAGTTGCTTATTTTCAAAATAAAGGCCTTGTGAATATTTTAGGTTTAGTTAACCGTATTATTCGAAACATTAGACGTATTAAATCCGAAGTTGATACTGCGAATTCGATCTCCGGGTAAGGCATGTGTGTATTTGTAATTTTCTCACTTCTGTTGTTTCTGGTTTCATTTCTAAAGTTATTGCTTTGAAAGAGAAGTCAAGTCCTTCATTCCAACTCAGCTTTTAAGAAATTATTTAAAATTTAATTGCACCCATGTAGAGGAAAGTATGCTCATTAGTTATATATCAGTAACTTCTTGTTTTAATTTGCATATTGTTGAATTGCGTAAGTAAATACAAAAAAAATGTACTAACACTAGTGTCGAACTTATACACTGTAAAATTCACAATCACTAAGTCTTGGTACATGCATCAATGTGAATTTTCGTTTAGTTACATTAAAAAAATATATTTATTCTCACCTAACTTATTTATTCATATCAAACAAATTATGATTTTGTTTTTCTGTAGTTGTTAGTCCAATATTTATTTGAATTATAATTTTCTGCACGTCCGAGGTTGACTAAGATGAATATTTTTATCGAGGAAACATTTCTGTTAGCAATTTAATTTAAAATTACACATTTTCAGCTGTAAAATTACTTTCAATGAAAGATGAAAGCTAAATATAGTTTTGGTTTGCTGTACATTTTCAGTAAATGCCTAAATACGTGTTAACAGTTTTTATTTTTTATTTCAACTAACAAATATAAAAGTATAAAATAAGTATAGCCTACACTTATAGGGCCAATTTTGATGTAACACGCTTGGTATGTTTTCCAAATCTAAGCCTTGGCATTTGAATACTCAGCCAAAAACAGTTTTTTTTTTACTTATAACTGTGAGGGAGAAATTATTTTCAAAGATAAATAATCCAATGACTAGAAAGAAGTGTTTTCTTATTACTTGGAAAACTGGGAAAACCGAACACCAAATTGAAAATGAATATGCTTCTCACAGTAGGTTAAATTCGGAAACTGCCCGACAAAGGAAACGATGTTCACCTGTGCAAGGCAGGTGAGAGCTTTTAGGACTCTGCCTGGTAAGCACGGTGTCCGAGTACGACTCGCCTGGAATGGGAAACTTAAGCCAACAATTTGGAAAACTTCTTTCTGACGCACGTCCTTATGTTGCAGAGTTAAATCTGTGCGTATAAAAATGCTAGTAGACACTACTGAATTTGTTTTACATAATACAAGCCATTTATTTTCGGACTGCTTGCAGAATCAGGCACACATGCATTGTGTTTGATTTCATTTTTGCAAATAAACATGCTTCGAATGTGTCTGTGTATTTATACAATAATAACTCGTGAAATACCCATATTGTGTAGCAGAGAAGAGAAATGGAAATTGTACTTGTTCTAATTGTCTTTTAAAAATTTTTCTTTGTGTAAAATCACTCCACCTACTTTGGTGGAGACACTCCGCAGCATACATTTGTGTTAAACAATTTTTTACTCAATGAAGCAGAAGTTAGTGAACCACCCGACAGCTAGGGCTGGGATGTGTACAGTACAACAGAATCTCACTACTTGTCATCAAACCAGTATAGTTTTTTCAATGTAGTCAACACGATACTACCACCAAATCGAACGCCAGCACGCAATAATTCAAGCTAGTAAATGGCTTCTATTAGCAAATTGAAAACTCTGCTGCAGGATTCAAGCAGTTCATTAATCATGCTCCCATTTTTATTAATAATTTCTAATGACCTGAAAATTTCACAGATTCATTTGGGGACAAGCTGGACTTATAATTAATCTGCATTGCTTTCGCGATTAGGCCAGTTATTTATTTGACACGCCGTATAAGGCTCGCCTGCCTGTAGAAGATCCGAAACAAAAGTAGTGACCAATCACAAACAACCAATAAAAATGTCATTGACAACCAGCCAATGAGGTACCGAAAGTGGCTTGAAAAAACGTACGTCCCACTATGAAGTCTACCTCAGAAGTCTTTGAACCAGGAAGTTGTACAGGATTGTAATAATTTTATTTCCTTCTAAAAAAACCCCCACTTGCTACAAAACTATGTGTACTCCTTCTGTTTTAAAATGGAAGTTCCCTTGACAGGTAAACCATGAACTAGGCCCTATACACAGATTATTATAGGATACCGACGTTTCGGTAACTTATCCTGATTTTTGTTAAGTCCCTCACAGTAACGATTTGTTCATAGTAAGCACAACTGCATTAAAATATAGAAAGTTTTAAGACAGTTTTTACTTCACTGCTTATGTCCATTACATCCAGAAATGAGTAGATTGCATCGCCCAAACTGCGGAAGCCTATGAACTATCTAAAAAAAAGTATGATTAGACATGTGTGCCGTGGATGAGAGGCGAATTTTAACTCACTTGTAATATTGCATGTTTTATTATGCCGCTAATATCGATGATCGGCAGCAGGTAACGATTAGCTTGAACAGCAGAACAGTTATACCGGAATTCAGTGCCACAAGAGTATTAAATCGGTTTTAACATAGTAACGGAACACTCATTTGTTAAAACCATATTAACATACAAGCGTGTGTGATTGGCTGGATGCAAGATAAGCAAATTAATTAAAACAACCACTATTCATGTAGGTAACGTTCTCATGCACTCGTTTTTCGTTCAAGAAATAGAGTCCATTCAAAGTTACTTCAAACTTTTCTGACGCCCTGCTAAAGTTCTACTTCCAGGATATTCCTCCACCTAAAGCGAACAAAACTTAACCCAGCCTAGAAAACGACACCAAAGGGACAGCGCACCGCGTTCGTGTGCAATCAGTTTAATAATAATTTGCATAAGAACGACGTCTTACTAGGCATTACCAATGCACTTACATTCTGCCTGTATTTATGAATATTGATTATAAATGAGATAATATAGTTTATTGGCAAAATATAACTAGAATTTCGATTGAACAAAAAATAAGGTATTTTTATGTTAACAACAGTTTAAAAAACGTTTGCTATATATATGACGTATTTCGGAACCAACCAATCACGTCATACATGGAGTGATTTTTCAAAGGTTTAATTTTAAAAAAATGTGAAGAAAACACGAACATACTATAATCACAAAAAGATTATTATGTTTAACGGTCGTCTGGCTGCCAGCACGGGACATAGAACAGGTAGTCTGGAGCTGTTGAGGGAGGGTAGGGTGAATCTGTCCCCTCCACGCGCCTAACTCTGGCATCACGTGCCCTGAGTTGACCACGCCTCGGCCCCGAAACTCCGTCCAGGCGCGTCGTATTTCCAGGTCTGCGAGCTCAACACTGAGCTTGGGAGTCTCTATATACCACTCTTAAGTAATGGAACTAAATCTATATAACTGCTGCCAACCTAACTGGTAGCACGCCGACAATTTTATATGTTTAAATGCATGTAGTTTCATGTAGGTTTTTTTAAAAGGTTGATTTCAAAAGTTATACTAAAAAGCGAGTGGTTATCAAATGTTAAATCGAAGTAATGAATGCTCTATCTGGCATGAATCACGTCGAAGGCGTATCAGTGAGGTAATGCTTACGTGGGAGGTGGTGCAGTGTGTCAGTGTGTCTAGGGGCGTAGTCCTGCGGAGACGAGAAGTGAGATGTGATACCCGAGGTTGGTGGCGTGGGCAGGAGTCCAGACAATGGTCCAGCCTCTTGCGAGGGAAGCTGCAAGGTCGCCTGCCTGCCTGCCTTCTGGCTGTCTTGTGCCATCCGCGCCGCCTTACAGAGCTTCCTGCGTCGGCGTCAGCTCCCCGCTGCTCAGCGTTGCCAACTTTGGCTCGGCCTCACTAACCATCTTCAATTACTGATTTACTATTTATTTACATTGTTTAGGGACACTTATTTTGAAAATACAACCATGGGCGACGAAGCCAGTAGCTCAGCGGGGTCATGCCACAGTAGCAACTATTGGTTGGGCCAACGTAAGCCCAACATTTGCTTCAAGGTTGGGCCAACGTCGGAAAAATTACGTTTGCCGTACATCAGAATGACACTCGGGCGTACGTTGGCCCAACGTTATGTTTTCAGTTGGACACCAACCAAAGTAGAAAATGTTTCCAACGAATCACCAACATTGTATTTTCTGCATTGGTACAACATAATGATTTCAGTTGGATGCTAACCAAAATAGAACGTATTTCCAACCAAACACCATATTATTTTTTACCAATTTAGGCAATTTGATAAAATTAGGAAATTATTGTGTTACATAAACGATACCAACTGATAATCTTAATTTTTTCCCCCTAGTAGCAATATTTCGTTGGGCCAACATTGACAAAATTTTTGGATCTACCGTTGGACCAATGTTGGCATATTACGTTGGCCCAACGCCGAAATGTCTCTCGGGTTTACGTTGGCCTAATATGACTTTTATGTTGGTTGCCAAATTAAATACAAAGTTTATCCAACATAATTTTATGGTTACGTGCAAACTGTTAAGAGCAGTGTATTTTCTCTTTGAGAAAGACATTTACAAAGTCATTTACCCACAGTCGGCAATGTTTTGCTACGATGTGTTATTGCATACATAATGCCAACCAAGAAACAACGTTCTGCGAAAGTTGGTTACCGGTGCTTTAAATCACTTTTACCCATTAACAATACATTTTAAAAATGTGTTAACCCTATTATTTTTTGTAGTGCCGCACTTTACATTACGACCTGAAAAATGCATTGATATACATATATCGAATTCAAACTCGCGCCTTTTGGATTAGCACCCTGACGTGTCACCCACTAGACTTTTCTAACTTCTTGTTTGCCAAAAAAGACATAGATACATATTATTATATTACCGTCGTATATGTTGTGTGAAATGTTTTATGTATTTAGGTCAGAATTTACTACTGTGAAACTGAATTTAAAACCTACCAGTTACAAGAATATAATTCCAACTAATAACGAATACACAAACAAAGACAGCCAGTTTATTTTTAAAGGAGTTCTGTGCTCAAAAACGTGAACCAAAAAGCAAATAAAAGTAAATACATGTGGGTTTATTTAGAAAAAAAATAGCCTGTGATGGCCTATGTCTGCAATGCAATGTTGTCGCAACGTAACAAAAACAATCAGTCGCCAACTGTTATGCTCTTAACATTGTCTAAACACACGAGGAACAAAACACAGTTTAATGAAAATTTAAATTAGGTAATTCTTTGTATGTCCCAACAAGTGTATACAGTACATACCAAATGCCGATGGTATGTTTTCTGACAAGTAAACAAGACGTAAACAATGAAGCCAATATTAAATAAGACATGGTCTGTGTGCTAAAAACATTGTTTTTAAACAATCATACGAAGAGATAGTGTTATTGAATCAGATATGTGGCAATTTTTCTTTCTTGGCATAATATTGGGTACACAATTTTGGCCCAACTGAAATGTACATACCAAATTACAACAGTATGTTTTTCTATAAGTAACCAACCCACCACCAATGAAGTTAACTTTAAATAAGGCTTTGTGTGTGTGCTTAATATGTTGCTTTTAAACAATCATACAACATTATAGTGTAATTTCATTCGACATATGGTAATTGCCATTGTTGGCATACTGTTTGTTACACAATGTTGGCCCAACGTAACAATTAGTACCAATTACCAACTGTTGTATTCCCAACATTGACATTATATATAACCAACTGATCATATTTTGAAGAGAAATATCTCTGATGATGTAATACCTTCATATTCTATAAAATACAAGAAATATCTCTGATGATGTAATACCTTCATATTCTATAAAATACAAGAAATATCTCTGATGATGTAATACCTTCATATTCTATAAAATACAAGAAATATCTCTGATGATGTAATACCTTCATATTCTATAAAATACAAGAAATATCTCTGATGATGTAATACCTTCATATTCTATAAAATACAAGAAATATCTCTGATGATGTAATACCTTCATATTCTATAAAATACAAGAAATATCTCTGATGATGTAATACCTTCATATTCTATAAAATACAAGAAATATCTCTGATGATGTAATACCTTCATATTCTATAAAATACAAGAAATATCTCTGATGATGTAATACCTTCATATTCTATAAAATACAAGAAATATCTCTGATGATGTAATACCTTCATATTCTATAAAATACAAGAAATATCTCTGATGATGTAATACCTTCATATTCTATAAAATACAAGAAAGTTGCACTGTTTTCATTCAAAGAGGTTGTTCATTAGATTTACATAAAATTTGGTTGCCCAACATTGGCCCAGCAGAAAATTGCACACATATTACCAACAGTACGTTTACCAACCAAATATATATACATATGTTTTATACTGACAATAAAACGCTTTCCCTAGTTATCTGTCAGTGGTGTTGTAAAAGGTTTTTTCGTTTTTTGTCTTGCTGAGTTCTGTGAGTGTCCGATTTTAATTGTATTTAGTCTCATGGTGGGCGATTGACACATTTCAATTATGCCGACATAATAACTTGAAATCACCATTGCCATTAAACTTCAAAAATAAAACGAACTGCACGTGCCTATACAGTTTCTTTCTTGATGTCCTAATTCGCCCCATCTAGGAACAAAAGCGGTGCAAACTTCCCCCAAGTTTTCGTATTAAAGCTTTATTGCGGTAGTCTTAACTGCAAATGTCATAAAGTCTTTGCGCCTCTCCGGTTAGCAATTCACTATCTATAAACACTTTATCCACGACGCAGTGCTGCGTATTAAGACACTATAAAGACTGTGTATAATAGTCCGCCATTTTTGGTCAAACGTGCGGCAGACAACGTGCAAAGAGTAACTTATCAAATTCTAGTTTCTCTTTTCCGCGGCTTCTATCGCAAGTAAAGATGAGGAGAAACACAGATGGTTTGGCAGTATCGCTTGGATACAATTACTTTTTTGCTCAGAATGGTGGGTTGTTCTACACCAAACTGTGCAAAAAGGAAAGCTGCTGGTTTTCGGGTGTTTAAATCTCCTTTGACTAAATGTTCAATTTGGTTGCATAACTGCAAATGTGATAGATTGAATCCGTCTGATTCAAGGCTTTGTGAAATAAGTTACTGTATTTTAACAGTTGAAGTTACAAATTCTACCGGTATTTAAGTATTAAGAAAACTAAAACTCGGGATAACAAGGCAGTTACAGCAGTTCCACTTCATAATACACGATATTGTGCAAACTCTCAAAGTGCGCGGTAGTTCACGTGGTAAGATGTGGACTTGTTAATAAGAAAGCGTATGGGAATTTGTAAAATACGCTTTGGAGAAATCCAAAATGGAGATACGCTTAAATTTTCATTACAAATATACTCTTTTTATATTATTTTTAAAACATTTAAATAAGTCAACTCCAGAAAATACTTAACAGGTAGGTGTACAAATGGTGGCCCGTATCAGCAAGGTGGCCCACTAAGCGACTCCGAAAGTAGTTGTGACAAATACCACCAGATGTCTCCTGCTTCTTATGAATGTAAGAAATGAAAATGGTTAACTGAAAACCAACCGGCCATGTCACGACTCCATTAATCAAGACGTGGAATGCGAAGATAGTGTTTCCTTCTTTCTGGTCGTTTAGAATGTCGTAATAAATGCAAGCAATTATGCAAGTAAATATATGTTCCTATGTGTTTTCTGAAAGACTGGTATATGAGCTTTTGAAAATATGAAGTGTGATATTTATGTGAGAGGAATAATTATGTATTGAAATGTGCTTTTCCGCTAGGTTCCTAAAGTGTCCATAGTGGATCTCCTCGGGAACCTAGAGGGCCACCTTAGGAACAGCAAACTTTCTGTAATTACGCAAATGGTAAAGTTGATATGCATGATATATTTTACTTCCTGAAATGTTTATATTGAAAAGTTATTTTTAAATTATTTGAAAGGTATAAAACAACATAGAAATATTCTTATAAACGCAAAACTATTGTAATAAGAAGAAGGTTCAAATTATACCTTTTTGATTTTAGCTTCGTGCTAAGTAAATGTTAGGATGAAAATCACCCATACTAATTGAACTCCCTTGGATATAAAATACATTATCACGAAAACTATGACATTAAACTTTTGTTAACGGCTTAAAAATAACTATTAATTATTGCATTAATGTTTATGTTTCTGACCAAGATGGCCAAAACGTTAAGGCATTGGATTCAAGAACAGCTAACTCACGCCATGAATGAAGTTCCGAAGGAAAAAATGGCAGTAAGGAGGGCAGCTGAGATTTTTGGTGTTCCAAGAAGGACACTCAGGGACCATCTAACATCAGGTAACACTAAAAAGGTCTAAGATAGGCTACCTGTTTTGTCATTTGATCAGGACATAGAACTTTGCGGGGGAATTCATAGACTTGCAGATGTAGGAATCCTATAACAGACAAAGGTCTTAAGTGAAAAGTGTACAATTTTGGTTTCATTAACAGCATTAAGCACCCATTCAACATACAAGTGGCGTGAGCTGGTAGGGAATGGCTCGGGTTATTTTTGCGAAGGCACCCTGATGTCGCCAGAAAGAAACCTCAGAATTTGAATCCAGCACGGGCACAGAAACTCAAAAAAAAATTTTTAACGCTTATATTGAGAAGTTGAAAAATATCTTGATCGAATTGGATTAAATGCATTTAAAATTTCGACGAAAAAGGAAATAGACTTTGTTTACCCAAACCTCAAGTTGTTTTCGATTGGAAAGGGGCAAGGCGTGTGCATAAAATAGCTTCAGAACATGGTGAGAATGTTACCATCGCCTCATGTAGTAATGTTTTGGGGCATATTATTCCCCCCCCCCCNTGATCGTTTCAGACCAGAATGGTGTGACAACTTACCACCTTTGAGAAGTGGCTTTTTCGTTTTACAGAATACAAAATCCCTGGGCCAGCACTTTTAATTGTTGATGGCGCATCTTCACATTTTACTGCAGATATTGTGACTGCAGCAGACGCTCTTGATGTCACATTGTTTTGCCTCCCTAGTAGTACCATGCATGTACTCTAAACAATATGTAAAAGCGCCTTTAAATCATATAAAGTACATTGAGATAATGAGGTTATATTCTTTGGATACAGCATGCACATAGCACAGCTACATAAATCGAAGAAGTGAGTTTCACCCGGACGATAATAGAAGTAAATTCGGGAAGCTTTCCTCACGATCTTGGGTGAAGTCTGCGACACCTGTCCATGTTTTCTCAGGTTTTCAAACAACTGGTATCTACCCATTTGACCCTACTTTGATTACGGATGAAGCTTTTACGCCAAGCGAATTCACTCACAGACCTGGCAGCATGGGGGCATTCAACTGTAATCCAGAACGACAAACAAATGGCTCAGTTCTTGGTCAAGTCAACCACAGGCATTCAGCATGTGTTCAAGTGAAACGACATGCTTAAAAAAAACAGCAAATAAACCCCGAAAGATGACACCGGCATCCACAGATGGTGACGGTTCAATTGCCGAAAGCGTTTTTTCTCTTCATGACTCAACCTCAGAAGACTTAGTTATCACTGATTCTGAAACTGATATTATTCCAAGCATAACTTCACCATCGCTATCTGATATCCTCCATACACCTGAAGCTCATGCGAGGAAAAGTGTAAAAGCAAGGACAAAACATATCAACTACCGTGCCCAGAAAGTTGTAGCAAGTCTGTTTCAATCCAAAACGCATATCGAGACTACAGGAGAATCACTGGTCAAACAGAAAAATGCAGGAAAACCACATAAAGTCTGGTCTCCGACAGAAAAACTTGCAAAGCCAAAAGGAAGAAGTAGGGACAGAAGAAACAAGCAAAAGAGAGCTGGTATTGCCATTTATGTAGACTAAACAGAATAGGTGACATGCGACTATGCAATCAATGCATGAGATATGTTGACTGCGAACGCATAACCGGCAAAGACAAATTTCCAAACTTCATGTGCTCACTTTGTCAAGATTCTAATTTTTTTTTTTTAACTTAAATGGCTCGTATTAAACTATGTTTCATTTTCATACAACTTATAACAACTTAGATTAATTTGTAGGAATGGTTATTTTCTGTAAATGTAAAGGGATGCCTATATCTTCCGAAGTCTCTTCAATTTTAGTATATTTTTACAATGTCTGTGCAGATGTTTGGTGCTTACGATTTTTACTCCACATAAATGCATTACACGTTAAAAAGTGTGTTCCTTTGTAACATGCCTGTGTTGTTCATGTCGATCTTGAAAACTGTGAAACTTAGTATATGCTGTACATATAATTAACCTTTGGATCGCCATGTTCCATATGGTACATACGCAACATTTTACGAAAACGTAAAAAAATATTGAAAGTTTTAAAAAAAAGTAATGTCATTGTGATTGCCTTTCGCTATGTCTGGGTTAAAGTAGACTTCAAAATTTGAAAATTATATATCGCACTAGGCAATTGTTAAAATTCAACACAGCTAACTATGGCCTCCTTAATTATGGCCACCTCAGTGTTACAAAGAACGCGTCTTCTACTATCATATGCAACTTAAATCGTAGACCTGCTGTCTAGAAATTCTGTTGAAGCCTGTAGTACTTTTAAATAAACTCTACGCGACGTAGAGTCATGTGCACGCTCCATTGGAAACCTTCCTACTTCTTCCTCAACTGTGATACCTGTGGTTATAATGTCTATGCTTATTTATTGATTTTGTTTGCGCTATGTACATAAATGTATTTCATTTATCTATCGTTCTATGTTTTATGCTAAAGAATTATTCAAAACAATACAAATAGTATAAACAACTACAACACAAATAGTAGGAGGAAAGAAGGAAACCAGACGATACACTAAGAGCACAGCACAAATACAAACAACGTGTATAGGCTATTCACGGTAAAGTGAGCACTATTGAAAGCCCTCTCATTTAGAATAATAATCAATAAATATATTTTATTTTACCCTTAGACGTTAACTTCCGAGTGCGGTGTAATATACGCACTGTGTTTATTACTTGCATGGAAAAATTTATTTAAAACGGTTGTTAAAGGATAAAAAATGGCTGAAAGGCAAAAGTAACTAGGGCCTCAAAAATGGCCACTTGACCGTCGACAGCCTTTGGTTAAAATGATTAGGCGTATTAAAGGCCATCATGAAATCAAATACATTTTGACAAAATATAACAGTGTGATAACTACGCAAAATATAAATATAACATGAAATCATGAGGAAGATAATTCTACCTGATTAAAATTATATATATCTATAACTATATGACAGAACGTTCATTCACACCATATAACGATTTGACAACAAGGGATTCAAAAACCTTGTTTTTAAAAATTGGGTACATATCAATAGGTTTTATGGTTTGGAATAGCCTATTCAACAATCTTGTACCAGCATCGTTTACCTATTATATTGATTTTCTTTATTTCCTCTGTGAACATAGAAATTTTGGTTTGTACGTGTATAATGTTTATGAATATCTATAATTTTCGGTATTTACTTTCGTTTTAAAAATGAGTGATGTTTTTGTATGCTTAAGTAAATATATGTAACAGTGGAAATACGAACAGATTCAACAATAATTTTTGACGTGCTCTTTCATGGAGATAGTAGGGAACAATAGTTACGTAAGTCGTTTTTGCATTAAGTGTATTTTCATTAACGCAGGACATTTTTGCAGCCGTAATGTTATTAAGTAAAATCATACTACTGTGATAAATAGTTTCTGTTTGGTAAGTGACAATGTATATCACGATACAGAATACAACAATCCAATAATGGCATTTCTTCCTAGGCCTTTCAAGGGGAAGACCTCATTACGTATCTAATCCGCACAGGAAAGATGGTAGATTTGCTTGGTCAAGGGCGCTTGCCACTATCGTTCACTATTTCCTTTAGATGGATCGCCAAGTACTACGAATTTTCGTAGCGAACTTCCATTCTACATTAACGAATAAGAGGGAGGGTTTAAATTTAAACGCCAGTTTACAACCAGATAAGAACTGAAAATGATTACTTGACAACTAAACTAGTTGTCTGGTTAATTTGTTTGTAACAAACCTTACTTAAGTTGGAGAGATACTTAGTCATTACAGTGTCCTACTGCGTGTGCTTGTGCTATACTAAACGCACCTAAACGCACATCGACAGCAGTCCGTGCGTGTGCCCGCCATTGTGCGTTGAAAATCAGAGCTAAAACGCAGCAGGTTGATTTTCACTGCCTGCGATTTTGAGAACGGAGCACTTTAATCTGCACGCGCGTCTTTTATACGTCCTTGTAACGAGCTCTACTTTATTTATGTGATGTGCATTTGTTGCTTTTTGCGACCGCGCGTGCACGGAAAAGGGGNGCGCCCGTAGCTATATCCTACCAACACTGGCCTGTCCGCACATGGGTAGTAACGTAACACAAGCAGTGCCGGACTTCCGCCTAGGCGGACAAGGCACCTGCCTAGGGCACTAACCTAGGGAGGTGCCAGGGAAAAAAACGGTTTTATTTTATTTTATTTTATTTACCAAGAAAATCAAATAGGATAGTACAAATATACAACAGTAATTAAATTAATAGAGGTCACAGGACAAGACAGCGCTATTTATTATTACAGTAGCAAAATCAGAAATAAAATAAAATAGGTTATTTTGTTAAATTACCAAAAAGGGGGCTTGGACTCTGTAATTGCCTAGAGGCCGTGGGTCCCAAGTCCGGCCCTGAACAGAAGTACCTCGTTCCTTTTCATATATAGTCTATTCTCGATTTCTCCAAACTTTTTTAATTGAACATTTAAAAAAAATCACCTCATACATGCCGCGTTTGGTTCTTTCCTAAATATGTAACCTATCACAAGCGTCGAGTGTTTTATACTTGTGTTAACACAAAAGTATCATATTTTTGGTTAAATTGAATTTTATTTATAATTTATCTACTGATTATAATATTTTATTATTGATTAATATGAAAAAGACCGTTAGGAAATATATGTGTTGGTCATGCCTAGTAAGAAAAAGTTTTCATGCAAAACATTATTACACTGAGTGCGCACGAATGCGGTGCGTTGTCGCTTTCGTGTAATTCCCTGGACTCGGTTAAGCTTTGTTTGAACGAAATGGAGGGATATCCTGAAAGTAGAACTTCGGCTGGGATTCAAAAACTTTGGAAGTAACAATTAATGAACTATATGAGCATCCGCTGTTAATTAGTAATTTCGAAAGCCCAGTGGAATATCTACGCATATGCTGTTTGTGTATAGTTCCACCATATGTAAAACTGACATTGCCCTCGACCCGAGCACTGTGTTCATATGTCAATAAAATGTAACTGTGATACTGTTAGGAGAGTACATGTCACCAAGATTCTTATTGTTGCTCTTATATGCAGAAACGGAAATTTTATTAAAAATAGTCTATAGCAACAAATTTTATTACTGCACTTCTAATACTACCTTGCAATGTGGATTAACATTTCCAACTACTCTGCCAACACTTTTGAGAATACACTAGTCTACATATTTTAAATATGTGCAGTTAAAGCTAGGAAATGTTCTGAAAAAATTCAGTTTAAAAGTTTCGCAAACGAACCATAGAAAATGTCCAGTAACTTTTACACAAAGCCACACATTTTTATCCCAGGAACAACATCTGATTTAATGATGTTACTTTTTAATTATAACGTTCGCCAAATGAAGATATATTTTGCTGTTACTGTTTTATTTTAGCTTCATCCCAGGACACGGAATTTTACCGGAGTCGTACTTACAAAGCCAGAGACGCGATGAGAAGCAGTAATAAGGAGGAGGTGCAAGACCACTCTAAACCTCGTTCGCTGTCACCCTCTCTTTCTCCGGCATCCTTCAGCAAAAGGATTCTCAATAGACTTTGTCAACTCACCATGAAAATTCCCGTTTTTTACTGTTAAATTTTTCACTGTTAGCGTTGGAGATATTGCATGTATTACGAAATCTCTGTAGTTTATCATCGCCAATTTCTAGAAATAATTAGAATAAAAACAAATGTATAATAATTACTCGAGAATTTAATTGCCAATTTTATTAAGTGTGCAGCACTTACTTACAAAAATTCAATTTTTGACCAGTTATTTACAAAACAAAATAACATGGTAATATTTTTTTCTTAAAGCAGAAAAAACATATTATTTAACCTAAAGGCTAACGCTACTTGCTAATGAGGGTTTTCGCTCGACGTTTCACTGCACAGAAATATCACTACTTGTTTCTGTGTTACGCTGCTTACATTAAGTACTTAGCTTGCACTTATATGTTGCACCTAGCTGTTATATGTAAGATAAATGCTTGTCAGACGTCAGGTTCGATCTCCAAATTCAGGCCTAAAAGAGGCCCTGGCCGATTCCTTTATTATTACCCGAAAGCCTGTGTCCCCCTCCTTAGGCCTCGTCACCTTTCGAGAATACTTAAAACAAAATACAAAATTATGTCCATATTACCACACGTATAAACATTTATTTTATTCTGTGTGCATATCACTTACAGCGTAAGAAAAGTAAGTAATATTTATTCAATGATTTTAACAAAATTAATTTTATTACATTAACGCAGAACACCTAAGGATTCTAATAAAATGGCCAAGGGGCATGGTAATTTTTAATTAAACTCACTTAAATGGTTCAAAGAAGAAATACTAATATTATGTCACCAAATTAAATTTATATCTAAGATAAATAATATTTTTAACATTTACAGATATTCATTGCAGAATTACTTTTTTATTGAGTTATTTCGTATTTACTGCTGCGTGAGATTTTTTTTGCTATATTTGTGAGGCTAATAAATGTATGGCAAATTACTGCTGGTTGGGAAATAGCTGCAGTTCCGAAGAGGGAAGTTTTGAAGGTTGTTATTGAATGTAACGCATGAGCATTGAAGCAGCTGTAGCTACCCTGGTCACAATGTCATATTTTTCCATAAAATTCCTTTAACAAAAGTTGGTCATAGAAATTTAAAAGGCTGTGGCGTCATTGTAATATAATTACGGCAACCGTATTTGTCTAGAAAATAAGATAGCTCCAATTCCCATCACGCACATTTTGTAAATTAGAGCTGTTCTAAAATTTCTTTGATGCTCGAAGAGCAGCCAATCAGAATCACGTACAACCAAAATGGTAGTTTTTAGCCCCCACAGAATTTTGAAATGGTGAACATTAACTGCAAACGAAATAATGTTGTGAACATGGATGGTGTTAAAGAAATTTGATGCATTCAATTTAATCGTGCAGCAATTGAGTCAGATTGATCAAGTTGAAACTTAGTTCGAAAGTAGAAATTAATCTGAAATATTCTATACATTCCTTCCTGTACTGGGCTGCATGATACTTAAAAGCTGTATCACGCTTTGACAATTATACTAAAATAGAAATCATGACCAGATTCATCAAAAGAAAAAGTTTGAAAATGAGATACATTTTAAACATATTGAAGATCATGTTTGACTATCATTGAAAAAATGCTATGTGCGTATTTAGTGTGAGATATACTGGATGGCGGAAGGAAGTTGTAGAGTGTGAGAGGGCTGTGAGAGGGCTGTAGGCAGGCAGGCAGCAGAGCGAAGTGCAGCTCACACCTACGGACTGTTTATATATAGCACCGCGGGCGGCCTCACACCGCGTAACCCTGCGACGTCGCTATTCCCGTCCTGCTGCAGTGAAGTCGATACCAACACTCGCAGCTCATCCCCGCCTCCTCACTGCACGCCACAGGCACACTCCAGTCCTGGTTACCTCGCACTTTCACTTAGTACTTTCTGATTCTGGCTTGCACACTATGCACTCTTCAGCCATGTGTAAACAAGGCGTTAGCAATTCTGGAAACGCCATCCAAACCGCAACCGTGGACATGCTGACGAGAGTGTAGAACGATATTGATTATCCCGTAGATGTCGTTCAGGCCCCTCATGGTGGTCACAGTGAACATTTATGAATGTATAGCAAACAAACGTAACGGTTCCACGGTTCATTTGATTGGTCAATCATTGTTGTAGGTTGTTTGGTTTTGATATTGTAGACCTTCAAAGTTGGGGTTTTCTTTTATACTCATCCTGTATATTGGTTTATATGTATTCATATCTGCCTATAGTTTACAATATTAAATTTTGCATTTTCTTCATTTTAACCGTGTACTCATGTTTTCGTGTTCCTAAAGGGAGCGGGATTTAGTCCGAATCAATTTTTGTTTTGTTAGCAAGGAATGCTGCAGAACGTGAAGTACCGACCGCTGGTATATAAAAGGAGAGTTGACAGAAATTCAGATCTGAGTAACATGAGTTCACATCTATAATAATTAAAGTCTTCGTGAAGCAAACTAAAAATAACTAGGTAGTAAAATAAAACACATTACGTGCAATGAAGAGATATTTTGTGTTATAATTTCCTTCTCTAAATTGCTGGCTTCAAATAAAGCCTAGCTTAAGAGAGGAAGTACACCTTCCGTGATGGATTCAGTTTTGCTTCACCGTAGCTTGCTTTTAATCAAATTATTTGAAAACGACAGCTATCGGGTTTAAGGCATATTTAATTCCACAATATTTCGCCCGTGTTAGTTTTGTTGTACCTGTAACCGTAATAAAGATTAACTCTTTATTTCTTCTTGTTCAGTATCACATGAGAAGATACACATTGACATCAGTCTAACCTGGTTTTATGAATTATGTAAAGTAGTTCTATATGTAAAATGTTTTAGTTTTAATAATAAGTTTTAACAATAAGAAATAAAGATTTATGAATAAATGAAAGATGACAAGGACAACTTCCCCATACCAAGACAGACGTTGGCTTGAAAAGACCTGTCGAGCATATTATTCGGGATTTTTCTTCCGAACTTAACATAACGGAACATAAACTTGGCTTCAAACTTGCGCTTGACTTCATACGATGCAGGAAACTGTACACTTTGAGGTTTATAGATCGTGTACACTTACGCAATCAAAGGGAAGTGCATTAAGCGATGTGTTAAAAGTGGCAGGTATTAAAATCTCTAATTAGTATAAAACCAAGTCGCTTATCCACGTCTGTCTGTGTATTCCCTTAGTACTTCTAAACTACTTGATGGATTTTGATACGGTTTTCAACATCATTCAGAGAATTTCTTGAGGAAGGTTTTCGGTGTACAATTCACTTATATTTAATGTAAGGATAGTAGATAAATGTCGAACTGTTTGTAATCAAGTCGTAAAAAACAGCTTTTAGGACGCTTACTCGGCTTGCGCTGACTTAACCATAAGAGATAGATGGAATTAATGTACTACAGCATTGTAGCTCTCAAAAAGGTCTATAGAAAAGCCCGCGATATAATATGTTTATCTTTTAAGGATGACCCACAGTAACCATTTTTGTCTTTCAAAGTATCACTGTAAAAAGTAAGTTGTTACCGGGCGAAGCCGGGTCGGTTCGCTAGTATGATTATAATTAAGACTGAGTACCCCTCACGAAAGGCTACTACTAGAGCCAAATTGGCTCACGATTCTTTAATAACCCTTGTTGGAAGAAAACAATTTCATTTGGATATTATAAGCTGGCGGAGAATGTTCGTAGAGCATATAACCTCCTGTATTTTATGTGATGTGTTGTTGATGAATAAAAATATAAGTGTGTGTATGTATAAGATCAAATAATGATATATTAATAACGCATCGAAAAGAGCACTGCACGTGAAATAGTATAATAATCCTTTTCACTAAGTTACGGTATAAACAAGGTTTAAAAGAATAAAACACGAAACGTAGACACTCTCTCGTGAAACCGTAGTAACCACAGAGTAACCAAGATGGCATCGGTCACGCGCCCGGAGTCTGCTGGAGACTTGCTCACATCAGTGCGAGAGCATGCCTACTCATTACACATTCATGAGAGTTGAAACTGTTAAAAATATAAAGTAGCGGCGCCAAAATATTTTAAAAACAGATTTTTTTTTTAATGGAAACGTAATATTGTCGTCAATGTTTGACGGGGATCTTAAATTTGGTGATATCTTCTGCGCGCACTATTTTCAGCAAGTGTTGCCGACCAGCTGATCGCAGGCACTGTAAATTGAGTCGTTTGTTGTGATACCATTACAATGTTGGTGGTTCTGTCTGTGAAGAAAAGGCCTTCATAAACGTAACACTGCATACTAAAGCATTCGAATGAATAAAACCACATTTTATGCTCTGAATCTTTTCTATATAATGCAGTTGGTTGCATGCCAGCTTGCGGTACGACGCATTTTAGGTTCGAGTTCCGGGTAAGGGTCGTGTGTATTTGTAATTGCCTCATTAGTATTACATTTTTTCCTGGTTGCACCTCTAGTGATACCACTGTCAGAGAACCAACACCCACCTACCATATAACCAAAATTGTTTGCATCCATGTAAGGGAAGGTAGGCACATTATTTATATCGGTAACTTATCGTCAATACTTGTTATGTTTCCATTACTGTAAATAACAGATTCCCGCCAACAACCCCGACTGCCGTGTTCTGACTGGTCACCACCACACAACCTTTTTAAAATATAACATTAAACGATTTCTTTTAACGTTTAAGTAATTCACAACTATGCATGCTACCCGCTAATTTATTCTGAGCCAACACATTAATAATGGTGCTCAAAAAAATTTTCTTTATTTTATACATGTGCGAAAAACCCTTCAACTTGTAGACATTGCTTATAAGTATTCTTTCCTCTCATCAGAAAGTTATATACTATAGTTTTGGCACTACAGCTTGTCAAAATCTGAATTTTTGTGTTTTTATAACGTACAAATAAAATATACGAAATTATTTTAGAAAATTTATAAAGTGTGACTGAAATATTATGTCTTCAAAAATTTAAGTTAAATAAAATCATATACTGTTAAAAATCAAATTATATTCAGAATTTTTTAAAATTGCGTTAACATTTCATAACCTTATTTTAAAAATTCATTGAAGTAACTAATTTTATCTCATTTCAATGTGAATTATCTCATTGCGGTAAATGAGTTGGTTTTTATTATCCCTAGGTCCCAAATACATTAAAGTATGATTTTGATAGACTTTTGTGTAAAAAAAATAAGGGAACCTAAGTTATTTTAATACTAGGAAATTTTAATTGTAAATAATATTTACAAGTTGAACAGTATTTCGTGTACACATAAAATAATGAATTTTTCGGCGAGCAGCATTCTTAAACAACACACGCAGAGTTATCTGCACATGTGACATTGTAAAGTTAACGATTACTTATTGAGCTGTAAAGCCAGCTTCATCCAAGTCTCTCTCATACTGGCAGTAATGCCTGGGCCTGCCTGCGCGGGGTGAGAGAGGAGCCATGATGTACGTACCTGTCCGCCCACCCTCCTCTGCGTCCCAAACACATACTTCTCTCCAAACTGGCCGGAACAACTGCGACACCGGAAGGCAGACGACGCTAATTAGATCCAGCCCCGTCCCACCAACGCCCTTCCTGCTTCCGGGAGGGAAACCAGGCGCGCGCTTACACCCTTCGTTTCGCTGCGTCTGCGTAGGAGTAACTGTGGTTACCACGCGTGACTCACGTTCGTGACGTGTTCGTCTGACTGTCTTCTTATACAATTCAGGATAGTCACTGTGCAATTTTACCCTGCTCCTTCTCACTTCCCCCAGCTGTTCAAACAAATTCTCAAGTCAGTTATTTGTATAGGAGTAAATAAAATGCATCACTGATACCATAATCCACTTCTTGTTGCATTAGTACTCGCGAAGCCAGGTAGATCAACTGTAGTTCGTTACGGGAGAACTTGGGCATCGACCTGGTCCAGCGTCAGGGAGGGACAAAATGTAAATGGGACTAAATTTCAGCTGGAAGGTAAACGTATTTTAATATATATTTATAATAGTTTTAACATATAACGCAAACGCCCAAGTACCACTTTCCATCTAACAATATTTGGCTTTCTCATTGTAACAAAGCTATAAGTTACCTACCTCTATTCAAACTAACGCCCAGCACTCGGTAAATAAGCGCCAGGATCTATGGACAGGCTATTGTCTGAATACTGAGAAAGAAGAGAGGGATGGGAAGAAGTGAGCAGGCGAAGATGCGTTTCAGTGACATGGGTAATATGAGGCATAGATTTTACAGAAATTAATTAACTACTGCGGCGATGCTAGGCGAATATAGTACCTATCTACTTACCACAGCTATACGCTGTAGAGAAATGAGCTAATTATATCTGTAGACAGATGAAAAGTCGCTAAGGTAGCATGACTGATGTAGGCTGACAGAAATTTAACTCACAGGCTTTTCTATAACTCATTCTATAATAAGGAAGAATTTGCCACATCCCTGCTACTCTCACCGTTCTCTTAAGAGTGGGCAATGCCACCCTTTGTCTTCCCTAGTTTCGATGGCCATGCGCATAATGGACAGCTTTCATAATTTGGCAATTTGGTGTTGCAATTACTCGTTGAAAGATGTTGTCTCGCTGGTCAAAACTTTTAAATTAAAAGAGGATTACGTACATAAGTTTTATGTTGCGTAACACTTTACTTATATTCTACATCAGAAAACGCAATATCATAGAAACTGGTAATTGAAGGCGTTATTTTTATTACCCAACTACTGCGAGCGGTAATTTTATCGCGTGTCTGTATCTATTGGTGTTTATTAATTCCACCGTACATCCCAAATGGTGTAACCGATTGTGACAAATGAGATATAGTTAAATTTATCTCAACACTACGGGTAACATAGGATAGGAGAGGTCACAAAATTATCACTATGGCGGACGCTAGCCGCTGTAATTTCAGACTGATTTTTTCAACCCTTAGTAATATATTTATTAAATGAAAGCTCTTGGTAAGAGGACTTCAAATATTATTAAAAAATGCGAGGGTGATTCAAAAAGTAAGGTAACTAAAGCTCTCAGAGATAATCTTCATTCCACAGTCGTATGGCGCTAGTACGCATTAATTTTCAACGTAGTCGCCATGCTTGCCCAAACATTGTAACTATTTCAGCATTTAAAGTTTTGCTTATGTTTTGACTTTATTTTGGGATGTTTGTGTATTTATTTTGGATACATAGTTATTTATTTAATTTTAAAGAACCTACCCTCAGGTTTTTGCTAGTTTTGTATAATTAGGATATCACCTCTAAATGTATATTTACATTACTTGGTTTGTCTACTTCTTACGTTTTGACAGTTCTATTTTTTATTTGTTTCGTTAGAACTGAGCTTAGATATCTTTGGCATTATTAATTTTAATTGTATCATCGTTTTTCTCTTTGCATTTCTACCTGGTCTTATCAGGCAGTTTTGACCACGGAAAAAGGTATTAATTACAGGAGTGATTATGCTATGTCGTAGAAGGAAGTGACGTCTTTCAGGAATTTTCCGTGTAATTAGTGCCATAATGTGAACCCCGGTTACTAATTACCCCCTCCTCAGACGCCATGCTGAGCGGATCAGTGTAAAATGTTGTCTGCAAGATTTGCATATCATTTTGATATTACCGCCCATTGTAAGGGTAAGCATGGTGTTACAGAGGCGCCAAGGGATTTTAAATATGCGGGGCATGAAAGAAGAGGCCCGAGCCGCATTGAAATTAGTTTTGGAGTGTTTTCCAAGAACTTTGGCTGCCATCTCCAACAACATCGTATGTAAGACCCACAGAGGCTGAGTGATGAGTGAAACTTCTTCTTACATTTTGAGAGCTACAGAATTTCCGTCCTTTTAATATGTTTTGGAATATCTCAATTATATTTGATCTTGATGAGGGTAAATTTGGAAGATGTTAAATTTAATCTGAAATTTTAAGAATGCGTTTAAGTTTCCACGAACAGTACAAGAAGCCAGTAGTGCTATTCTTATGTTCTAAACTGGATTAGTGCTAAAAACATTTTAATGATTTATTAATGAGATAATCTAATGAGCCAGATCACGATTCACTCACGTAAATAATCTTTTTGTTTGCTAATGCTTAAAGAGGTGATTTAGTATACTAATTACTTTTCAAACTGACCGTAATTAATTTTGACAGCTATTTTTCATGATTTTCTATTGATTTGAAAAAACAAACTGAACTGGTGATTTTTCAGATTACTTATGAATGCCTATTTCACGTTAAAAAAATTAATTTATAAAACCACTATTTCTTTGCACTTACCTGCTGTGTTATGCTTCACGTAGTCGTTGAAGTAGTTAGAATTCTGTATTCAGTGATTTGCATCTTTTGTCTCATTATTATTCTTCATAAAAATTGTATGAAATGGTGTCTAGTATTTTGCTATGCGAAGAAAAGCGTAAATGTGTTTTGCAGTTTTGTAATGGCAAAGGATATCTTTTAATACGTCGCCATTGCCTCAGTGTCGACTGACCTGTGTTTTAAGTTAAATATTTAGGCATTTATGAACCTCCAATTGCTAATTGAAGCCAATTTTCTCACGCCGCATAAATCAAAGGGACGCCGACTTGCATTGCCTCATTGTCCTCATAGAGAAAGTAAGTGGCGTGTTAGGAATTCCATGCAATCATCACTCGTACGCCCGACAATATTCACACTTATTTAATACTATATGTTTTCTCTTTTATTACAATAAACAACACATAATATTTATTTATGTAATTTTCACAAAAATGTTTAAGTTTACACACAATACCACAACGTTTGCTCCAACCGTACAAGACATCGATGCCAGTATACATAGAATAAATGTGCCTCAAGTCCGTAAAAGCTGATCTTGACGATTTGCTAAACTTTTGTATCGGTTGTAAATCGCCAAGCACCCAGGTGCGTCTTCAGTTGTCCGAATATATGGGCCTCACCGTGTCCCATATCGGGACTGTAAGGAGGATGGTCCAGTACCTCCCACCGTAAGCGCTGTAACAATTGGCGCGTGTTCGTAGCTGAGTGAGGACGGGGGTTGCAGTGTCACAACAAGACGCCTGTTGAGTGAAGTCCAGGTGGTTTTACTGCTAATTGTCTCCTGCAACCTCCACAGTGTGTGACTATATAGCAGCATTCACTGTCACGCCTCTGGTGAGGAAATCAACCAGAAGAACGCCGTTGTGGACCCAAAAGACCGTCGCTGCAACTTTCCTCATGGATGGAACTTTCCTGAATTTCTTGGAAGTGTTTCCATGTGGAAGTGTGTTTCCATTACATGGATTCTTGCTCCGCCTCGGATTTCACACGATGCGCTCACGTTTGACAACCTGAAACATTACGGTGCAGGACCTGTATTCCTTCCTCATGAAACCGCATCAAGTTCATGAGAGGCAATCTCATCCTAGTGGCTCTGTGTCTTGTGAGTTACCTTGCCCCCTAGCCTGAGCACACCTTTCTGTAGCTCAAGAACGATATTATGCACACTGCCCACTGAGATGTTGAGTTCCTCAGCAATATCACTCATTCGATTGCGATGATCGTCCTGAAACAGACCTCCGGTGTACGCACACACTGTGATCTGTGGTGGACATGCTTGGCTGAACACATCGTTGCCCACCTTGCACATCTTTCCTGTGGTTATCAACTCTGGGCACTAAACCCACACGTGTCTTTGTCACTTAACTTCAGCTCCGTACACCTCAACACGTTGACGATCAATTTATTTCGGCTGATCAGGTGTCCTTTGAACGCATAGACGTGATAGTTTGACCATGTTTCTGTGAGCGCTGCCATCTGATTTTACGATGGCCTGACGCAACATATGCACTATCCAAAGGCTGTGTGAAAAAGTTGTGGTCATTTGCTGCGGTCTGGAGGGGAGGAATGTGACACCCGTGAGAACTCTTTTCGTCTTACTTTTTATTCACCCTCATAAAAATAATTAAATAACAACTAAATAAGTATTTCATTGGATAATAATACCAAGCAGTGAGCCTGGAACGATGGTCAAAAAACCAATGGATTCACAGGACTAGTTTACATTCACTGTTTTATATACAGGCCTACGTAGGGTGTAGTTTTGTGTTTTCAGCGAAACTCTTTGTTTGTGTTCCTTTTATGGCGGTACCATACATACACATTCTGGTCATTAATGGAAAAAATTAGGCGATTTTCTAAATAGTTCTTCCTTATGATAATGTATATATATATACACACTCGTGTGTATGTATATATATATATATAACTTTGTACTACTGACAATGCTGTACAATACCACTACCAATTATAAATGTATAACACGTGGTTTTTTATTTTCTCTGGCTTTAGTGAATTGTTTACATGACGATGTATAACATTACTATGCGAAAATTGATCTCGTATTAGACCCATAGGCGGACAAACGAGTAATCCCACAAGGGTTTTTGTTTTTTTCTTAGTGAGCTTCAAGGCCCTAAAAACTAACAACGAGGAAATGAAAAAGCTCTGAAATGCTAGCTTTGTAATCCGGAAATCCTAGGTTTGATTATAGGAGCGAAAGTTTTTTTTTTTGTGAATAAAATTAGATATTATTTCAATTTTCTTTTCTTTCTTGCAGTTGTTTCCAACAATAACATTAAAATAATTTTTGTTTAACACTTTGCAATAATGCCATTTGAAATACAAGCCTGGATTTGTTATATTGCAAATATATGTACTGCAAATTTTTACGAGACAAATTTTTTGTAGCGCAACAGAAAATTGGCGATTGATATTCAAAAATGTTTCTTCCAAAGAACAGAAATAGTGGCGGGTTGTAAAGCTTGTAGGTATTCCTTGCTGGAGGCTTTGCCCTCGGCTCGCCGAGGGTGCAGCCGAGGTACCAACACACTGTCCAGTCTGCTCCCGCCACTCTCTCTGCTGCCTGTCACGACATGCGGCTCGCTCAGAGTCTTCTCCAGCGCCGAGCGCGATTCACTTGCATCTTGTGTAGTTGCTTCTCGTGCCTGCCAACGACACAAGACCAGAAGGTAAATGACACGCTATGTTAAATGGCATTGCGGTTCGTTAGTTACGGGTGCACCCACTCGCAGTTAGAGTGCGCTGGTCTCTGAATGGGCCCTTGTGCATGACTTACTGATGGCTGTTCGCGGTAAAGTGAACACTTTTGAGCTGCCCTGCTTATTTTAGACATTCAGCCCGTTGTTTATCCTTCTGCCGTATCTCAGTGTAAACATTTTCATGCGGCTTACGTTTAATCACCTGTTTGTAAGTCCGCAAAAAGAGAATTCCGGACGCCATCCAAACCGTAACACCGGACATGCTGACAAAAGCATGCAACGGGTTCGATTATCGCGTAGATGTTGTTCGAACCGCTCATGGTGGTCACATTGTACATTTGTGAATGTATGGTAAACAAACGTCACGGTTCCACGGTTCATTTGATTGGTCAATCAAGGTTGTAGGTTATTTGGTTTTGATATTATAGACCTTCAAATTTGCGGTATTATATTATAAACAACCTGTATTTCTGTCCAGCTGTTTCTTGCAGCACAAGGTATTGTGCCTTAGTGCTCACAAACTTGGTAAAAACCGTTATCTGGAACTGCCGTTTCTTAGTTTTTGCATGTTGGCAAAGACATGTTAACTATGATTAACGTATTTATCGAATTTATATATTTATCTTGCACTCTTAAGAGGACAATGTGCCTGGAGTTTGGACTTCGACGGAAAGTTTTTAATTACATTGTTGTTACGAAACTGCTTAAAGTGCGTTGTTATGTACTGAGACGCAGCACGAAGACTACTTGCAAGACAGCACGCACGTTACAACCACTTTTTCCGATCTCTCCGACGTGGATAAAAAACAGTCTTTTAGAAATGTCCTGTCGCAAAATATACTGAAAACCAGTAAAGGGACATGTATTGAACTTTGATACAGACTTTGCGCTAACAACTTGAAGGGTCACCGCTCACGGTGCCATAGTTGCAGCGGTAGAGAGGGAACAAAGCACACCATTTCAAAATCCTGCGCGTAGATGTGCCGGCGATAGGCACGCGGGTCGGTGTCACGTCTATCGCTTTCTCCATTCTGTGCCGTGAATGGCCGAAACAGTTTCACACTCTTTAACGGCGAGGAAAGACTGAAGATGAGCTTCAGTGAGAGCAACCAGAGTAGTGGTGTGAAGTCATTTGGGAGCCGATGAAGGTGAAACGATGTTCAAATGGAGTAGTGCCGGAACTCACAGACGGGGGGAAACGAGAGGTCCCTGAGAAACACTCCTGCCAACGACATCATCCAGCACAATTCCCATTTGTGAAAATGCGGGGGCGACCCTGCAGGGAATCGCATCCGCTTCACCTTGGTGGGAGACGAGTGGTGTAGCCGCTGCGCCACCGCGGACCCAGGCATGGAAGGTTTGATTGACGGAGTGGCTTGGGAAA
>NQII01002073.1:189362-274925 GCA_002778355.1 Clitarchus hookeri
AAAATATGAGATTTAGTGGACTACAATGTAGACGTATATTTTGTGAAATTTGTTTTGCATATTCAGCTGGATTCTTTGCAAAACTACATTTATCAACGAAAGATTAATCTCATAAATTTTAAGATACGTCCAATAGTTTTAACTTAACTTAAAAAATATATATTTTTTGAACGTCTTATCATATAACTGGTTTTATTTTGCAAATGTGCTACTATTCCAAGTTGTTATTCTAAAAACAATTACCTTGCGACACATTTTCACCCATAACACGTTTCAAAATCATGCTTTATTTCGTTAAAATACGATAAAAGATCTGGGTGTCATTCTAAAAACTGACTGGTTTATGAGAAGCTGGAAAACGTATTTGGAACAGTGTGTATATATCAGCACTGGTAAGAGCAAACTCTGCCACCAAATTCAAAACTCGTTTACACATTGAAGATGTAGTAGAACTGGAAATTATCAGAACTCATGCCACACTATTTTTCTTCCATAGATGTAAGAGTATGCTAGATAATAGAAGTTCATTAATTAATATTCAATAGAAGTATTTTAAATGCAAACTGGAATTCAAGCATAACTTTTAATTAATATTACTAACAGCTATAGAAAAATGTTTTCCTGTAACCTTGACAATACTCTTCGGGCCTTTTCTCAAGACACCTAGCAGCAGTAATCAATGAATAATTAATTTACTGGCAGTTACGTAATTCTATGGATTTGTAATTATAATTTGTATCTTTAAGAGTTATTAACTCTATACTACTACTATTATACGAGTAAACCTAGTGGTTTAACATTTTATAAAAGCTACTTTCTATTGAATGTTTTTTCACAAAGTGTAATGACCATGTAACTTAAAAGTAAATATAAAACTGCAAGCACAGTACTGATAATTAAATACTGGACAAGAGCTCCTTTAATTACATACATTCGTTCAGTTCTAGAACATGAGCTACAGTTTCGGTTTGATATCTCTGAACCTAAGACTGGTAGCAATATCAATACATGCTGGATTTGTTGCGGTTGTACAAGAAAATTGAGAAGAGTTTTTCAGTTTATGTAAAATAAATGGGAACTTTTAAGACCCCCGTAAATTCACAGTTTCAGGTATTACAAACAAAAAATATCTAATTAATGCTGTAATCTACACGGCACTTGTTTAGTTATCACAACCATTAAACTGTAGGCTTCGTGTTCGGCTATAGCAATATGAAACACTACAACCTAGACTAGTAGCACGCCGCACGGTTTACGAATTATTTACGCACACAGACTATCCTTGGGTGCTGAGCCTCGTCAGTGTACAGTGCTGGTCAAAAATAACTTTTCTCTTAGTTATATAAACAATTGTGGACGCCGGGTCTGAGTGTATAAAAGTCATGGACAGATACAACAACCTAGTATAAGTATTTATTTCATCACTCATCAAACTCAATCGTATAACATTGTTGTTATAATCAGTAATGCATAGGAATGTTTAAAATCTAGAAAACATCTCCATTAGCCATATTTTATATGCAAGAATTAATAAGGAATATGTGCATGCATAGTATGACTGTTTGTAAAATTAAAACAATTGTGGCAAACTATGACATCTGAATTTTATAAACTGTGAATTGTGAATATGTTTGGGCGAGGCAAGAGTAATTTGGAATCTAAAGTAACTTATGCATTGACGTAACATATATACTTACTCTGTCTTATTAGTGGATGAAGAGTCTTCTATCAACACCACTACGAAAGCGGCCTCATCCACCGATGTCCATGCTACGGCTGCAGATGTGAGTTGCTCGTCGACTTATTATTTAAAACATGCATTTCCCAACTTGATAAATGTAGCGAGTACCTCGACTAGCAGTATTACGGATTTCACATATTTCATTTCTTTAAGAAGCGGGGGACGCCTCTACAAGTGTACTTACTCACCGGATGTTACTCAGCCGTCCCTGTTGCGGTTGAAGTTGTTTCCCACAGACAAAATTCTATCGTCACCCAGCAGGGACATGTGGAAACATCAGCAGCAAGGCGTATAAGTGTTTATAAATACAACGCAACCGAATACTGCGATAGACGTGCATCTAGTCCATCTCCTGCACGAAGTCTCCAAGATGGTGAATGTGAAAAGGAAGGACAGAGTTACGCACGACGATGTTCGTTAAAATGTATGTATTCAACCATAGTATTACAGACTGTGCAGGTGTTTACTCCTATCATTTTATTGCGTTAGTTAATGACGTGTTTGTATTTATTCGTAGTATTTGTTATAGTGTGTGTGGTTGATAATAACTTCTTTTTAATTGATTATTACTGTCGAAGTTAATGACAATAGGTTTTTAATAATAGTGAAATGTGTTGGTATAAGATTACTCATATTGCAGTGACGTTTCATGTGAGTAACATTATTTAGTTTCATGCATTTATTAATATCAATTGTATTGATTCTATGAGAAGTTTATTATATCTTCAATGTTTAATAGTTACTTTCGTATGATTTATATTAAATTTGTTTTTGGTAAACCGGGGCAGTATAGTGTTTGGTAGTATTAAATGATTGTATTAAATCGACATTTCTACTACCAATTTTATTGTGGAAGTTAATGGTGTGTTTGTATTACTTCTCATTTTACATATGAAGATACTGGAATGTATTGCTACCACAAAGGTGTTTAATAAAAAAATGTACGTATGACATCTGAGTGTTTTATTTCTAAGGTATTGCTACTTCCAATTAATTTTACATGTGAAGAATTCGTTTCTTTGTTACCATACATTATATAAAATTGTAAAGAAAAACAATTTCATGCTTTAATATACATCATGTACGCCTGAGAAAATATAGATATCATGGTGTAATATAATGCAAATATATTTAATAATTTCATACGAATAATTATATAAACCTGAGATACTGTACAAGTTATACACATACACCAACCAACACATACTCTACAAGTGTGCTTCAATATCCATTACATTAACCTAAGACAAAATATTAAGTGCTATTAAAGAATCAATTTTTTTAAATACTTATTTTACTGTGGGAAAAAACTTGTAAAGAAAACAAGTTCATGCTTCAATATACATCACGTACGCCTGAGAAAACATAGATCTCATGGTGTAATATACTGCAAAGATATTTAATAATTTCATATGAATAATTATTTAAACCTGATAAATAACACCGCCCGTAGTCTCGGACGATTTAATGGCAAGTGGGGTTCATCACAGGGAGCCATAAAAAACAAATATGACTGCTGTGGTATGATTGTGACGTAATATTTTCCCCTTCGGGCGATTTAATGGCTACAGGGGCTCGAGGAAGGGAGGGAGGAGATGTAGGCACCATCTAATATGGCCGCCATGACTGTGGGGCCACAAAAAAAAAAATTTCAAAAAGAATAAATAAATAAAAATTGGGAAATTTTTGAAAAACAAAATGGTGGTTGCCATAATTTTCAAAAGAAAATGGTGGTGCACTTGCTGCCAAAATGGCGGAGGAATGCAAGAGCAGTTGGTTTCTGCACTTGCTGCCAAAATGGCAGAGGAATGCATGGCTACCAAAATGGCCTCCATGGTGGTGGAATGCAATAGCATGAGGTGCCCCTGTGTCCCTACATCGAACCTGTCTTCGAATACCCCAATTATAACTACTTTTGATATACACTTTTTTTCTTACTAAAGAATATTTGTGGTGTGCAGTATTCTTCTGTTGCATCCTTAATGCATATAAGGTCTGTTCTCCAAACAGGACTTAACCTATGACTTTTTACAACAACGAGGTGGTTATCCCTCGCAATTTTTTCATCCCTAAAGTGTATTGGTTAACGGACGTGCCCAGCGCTCCGTGCGGCGAGGAAGAGAGTTACTCCCAGTACGACCTCAGAGGTTCAGGCGCTCGGAGCCGGAGGTGGTCGGGCTCCCTGCACGCATGCGCTCGGCTCCCTTACCTATATTACACATTCCAAGTTGGCGGACGTATATCACAAACATATTAGCGATTCACAGCTCTGTTGCGTTTGAGCAGTGATTGGGGTAGGATGTGTACTCAGTGTGTAATTACCATGTAATTATTACATGTACGTAATTAATCTTGGTACACGTAATTACTGTCGGTAAGTGTACTTATTCATTACGCAGTTACTCATTATGCGATTCTCATTATCCATTACTTAAGTTTGACGGAACTAGAACCGCGGAGCAGCCTACCAACCTCGTCAGTTGTGTTTCGGCAGTCGATGGGTGAACATGTTTACTTGGTGTGTAATAACTCTGTCGGTACATGTTATTAGTCTCGGTACATGTACTTACTCTCGGTACTCGTAATTGTTTATTACGTCATTAGTAATTATGCAATTACGTCTAACTACCCTCTACGGGTCTCAAACCAAGGACTGACTGACTCCTCAACCCTCCTGGTCCAACCCTACACCCTCATTGCCCCGTCCCTAGCTTCTCGCCCTCCAGACTTCCTTGAAAATTTTCCAAGTCCCGCAAATGTCGCTTGGGCGCTTTGTCCACCGAAAGGGTACCCCCACACGCAACGGCCAATTACAGCACACCTCAGAAGGTGTGGGAGATCCCGTCAGCCAACCACAACACACCTCTTTGAGAAGGGAGGAGGGGGAATGATTAGTTTACAAGGTTAAAAGATGCCGGCAATTAGCATCCCTCTCTCCGACACCCGTTTACAGGTTATTCAAATGGTACTTAGGCCACTAATGACTCCCTAGCGCTCCAGAACGCCCCCTCTCCCCCTGTTCACATACAAAGTACGTGTTTTGAGAAATTGCACAATTTTGGAGGTACCAGCTTTTCTGGCATTACGTGGAATCTTCTATAAAATCTACAGGTTCAGTAAAACGTGATGGATGAGGGCATCATTACAACAGACCTCACAAGCTTTCAGAAGAGATAACTGACACATTTCATTGCTATATAAAATCATTAAGAGAAAGGAGGCGTCATTACATTCTGAAATACAGTAAGAAGCTATACATACCTCAGGAACTTAGCTGTAAACGACTTCATTCTATGTACATTGAACATAACACGAACATCCGGTGTCCTATGAAAGTTACAGATCTGTTTTTGTAAGGAAATACAGTATTTTATTTGGATATCCACGGTCAGACACGTTAACCTACAAATGATAATGGCTTAAGATATAACTATGAGACTGTACGTCTATGTTTTATGCAAGGAAATCACTAAATGTGAACAATGTAAATTTATTTTTTCCTTAGCAAACTGTGTATTATACTTGTTTAACCTCCTTGTTGAGTGTTAATATATCACGAAAAAATCATAAGCTTACAGTTAAATACTGCCTACAATGTGTTATCGGATGACATTGAATGTTTATGTAGAACATTAATATGACGTACAAAATTTAAAACTTTATACAGTAGAATCCCGATAATTCGTATTCTCAAGGGACTGACTGTTAAATATGAATTATCGAGATCTTCAAATTAGCGGGATTACCAATAATCGGGAGCAAAAAAAGGAAAATACATTATAACGATATCAATACAAATTTGCATTAATATGTAATGATAAACGCATGGCTACATATTATGTATACATGTGTATATATAAATCAATAATTACATCAATAAAAAACACATTAAAAATTTACGTTTAAATAAAATGTAATTTTCTTTTGGTGCATCCCTTACAGACGGGCATTGTCGATGGTTTTGTCAAGCATGTTCAAAGCAGAAAATACTTCATCGCCAACGTCTGATTTCGCTAAGAAATGGCGCACGTTGTTGATGTACTGTTAAGCAACTTTAGGTGTAATTGTCAGCACATAATCTTCGTAATCACCTTTACCATCAATGTCCTGAGATGGAGCCAAAATTTCGTCATCAATTAGAATCCCCGCTACCGCTAGGCCATCGTCAAAATGGACGAAATCTTCAAACGTTATAGAATTTTCTTAATTTTGAGGAAGACGATTCCAATTCACAGGGAATTCTAAGTCTTGTTCAGTAACTGCTGATGAAAGTTCCACCTTCGTGAATCCACAAGCACGAAAACCGTTTTTTATTGTGCTTTCGCTAACACTTTGCCACGCCTTGTGAGAAATGTTCATGGCTGAAAATAAGGTGATTTTATGATCCTTCCCATCCTCGATGCTGTCAAGGAGTTGCATCACTACTTCCTTGCGGTAAAATGTTTTGAACGTTTTAATTATGCCCTGTTCTAGAGGCTGCAGCTTAGAAGTAGTGTTGGCAGGCAAAAACACAACATTAACATGACCGAGCGGTGGGGTATTGTTGTGGGCCGTACAATTATCCATAAAAAGTAGAATTTTTTGCTGTCTTTTCTCTATATCAGCATTCACTGATCGTATCCATTCCTTGAATAATTCACCCGTCATCCACGCTTTTTTGTTTGCACGATAGGTCATCGGAAAAGTTTTTATGNGGAAAAGTTTTCATGTTTTTAAAACTTCTTGGTTTGGCTTATTTGCTTATCATGAGCGGTCTTAATTTCTCAGATCTAGCCATGTTGGCGGCCAACAATATGGTTACACGTTCTTTGTTATTTTTTCCGCCATGACACTTTTCTTCCTTAGAAAACATTGATCGGTCGGGGAGACACTTATAAAATAACCCCGTCTCATCGGCATTAAAAATGTTGTTGGGCTCATAAGAATCGATTATTTCTCCCAATTCGTCTTTCCACTCAGAACAAACGTCGGCCGATACACTCGCACTTTCCCCACTAAGCTTCTTAAATTTTATGCTGTGCCGTTTTTTAAACCTATCAAACCAACCATCACTCGCATTAAAGTATTTAATTCCCATTTTTTCTGCTAAAACTTTGCTTTTTCTCTTTAAATGTTTCCTCTAACTGGTACATTCGAATTACGTGCTTGCACAAACCACTTTTTTAAATTCTCTTTTAATTGTGGATACTCGCCAGTCTTGAAGCGCTTTACTTTGCTGTCCGATGTCTGGGAGGCGATTTTATTCCTGTTCTTCAGAATTGATGTTATTGTGGAAGGAGGAACGTTATAACGTTTGGACACGTCAATTTGTTTATCACCACCGGCCACGGCGTTAATGATTTGTTTTTTTCTCTAATGGAAATACACTTATTAGCTCTTTTCGGAGGCATGGCTAAGACCGAACTGACTAACTTTTCACTCTCTCTGCTCCTTCCTACCCTCTCATAATCGTAGACCGGACAGCGAGGCGCCTCTTAGTTCTGGGAATCACAGACACATCGCCTACCCTTCAAACCCTCCTACGTCTCTCAGTACCTGTCCGGTATTTTTTACCCTGCCAAATTACATAAATATAGAGCTGCTGTAAAGTCTAGGGTTTAAAACATTACGAGTTAAAGAGATTTTTAAGTTGGAAATAAGAATTATAAGACGTTTTAATTGAGCTCGAGCACCATAATAAATACGTATTATCGAGGGGACCGGAATTCATTGTTTTTTTTTACGAATTAAAGGGATTTTCTCAAGGGACCGGCAAATTTGCACGAATTAGCGGGATTTACGAATAATCGGGATGCGAAATATCGGGATTTCACTGTACTCTCATTTGCATTTTACTCGAAACTAGTGAATGTGGGCATTCGACGTCCCCCCCCTGCCCTTCATATGTATATAAACATAAATATATATGTATATATGTTAAAGTTTGAATTTATGCATTTTAGTAACACACTGTGTTTAATACATATTTCCGTAGTTATTCTTGGCTGGCGCCTGAGTGAAGTGATCAGGCCCATCGCATTGTGGTTAACAGTACACGCTGAAGGGTACAAAGTGAGATGGGAAAGTATATCCGAAGGAGGGCTTTCAAAACTGCTCAGTTAGCAGTGAGCAGTCTTACAGCTGACGCACTAGTAGCAGCCACACCTGGGTGCACAGATATGTTCGTTCACAGTAAATATGGATCCCACTCGAACTTTGTTAGCTTGCAGCTTTGGTATTTTAAACTAACACACATTAGTATTCTTGATTTAAAATTGCTAGTTGGAACAGTTAAATGCCTAGTTATTTCTGTTAAACACTTACAAATAATCATGTAAGCGATGTATATTTTCAAGTATTTACATGCTTTATAAGCTCTAGTACGATGTTATTATGTATTAACGATTAGTTACTATCCGCATTCACTAGTAAAAAAGTCCAATGAAATTTTGAATTAAAAAAAAAACTACGAAATGAATTTCTAGACGAAGACTATTCAACAACATGCGGGCCAAAACGCCAACCAGGGATTTTAAATAATGTGCCGCTATTCGCCTTCCTTTGATATGATAGACAGGAAGGGTCATAGGGTACGAGTTACCATTACCAGGCACAGACTATGGGTGCCTTGAATGTTGAGGGTAAACAATAATGTAGTGTAGTCACTCGGTGTTTCAGTTGACTGGGTTATATTTGTTTTTAAAGAACACACTGTTACATTTAACTCCGAGATGGTACCTTGCGAGTTGGGAGCCTTAAGGGCAGATTATTTATTCGTACTAACTGGTTCTGACGTCTTGGGGGAATGCTAGGCGTCGGGGAAATGTTCCTTGAGCGACAGACGCTTAGACTTAGTTGAATTGGAAGTTCTGGGTCACATGACAGTAGGTTGAGGTCTGGTAAGTTGAGCGGCCTTTCACATGCCCTCGGTTGGCTTGTTCTCGTTGATGGCTCTCCACGACTTGTTCCACGGTACGACTGACTGACTCTTCTCTCGGCGTGGTGCCCCTCGTGAGGCCACCACTGGACTCCCGTTCTCGGTATCGTACTCCGCGTCCTGACGTGGTGCTCCTGGCAAGCCCCCACCCGACTGTCGCCTTCCAGTGTGGACTATTACTGCTGGGGTCCGATCCCTGGCCTCGGCTGACTGACTCACTCGACTGCCTCGCGTCCCGGCGTGGCGATACAACTGACCCGACTGACCTCCCGATACGACTGATCCCCTCCTTGTCCCACAAGTTAGCTTTTAACCTCTCCCCCCCAGATCCTCACACATGCTTCACTCGTTGGAGGAGGGGAAGGGGGGACCTGCGCCTCTATGGCCAAACACTGTCAGCTCTTCTTACTCGTCTAACAAGAGGTGTGTTGGCGCCACTGTAGCTTACCTCGGCATTTCCTTGGCACGTGTGTCCATGTTTTCTCATGTTTTGCTAGAGGAGGGGGACCCGCAGTCAACTGCCAAACACTGTCAGCTCTTTTCTCTTGTATCTCACCTTCAGGGTGGGTCGGCGATATTCTAGCCGCTGCCCTCCTTTGCACATGTCTTAATTCCCTTGTGCGTGAATTGCTATCTTACCTCGGCATGACCTCGGCATGCGTTAACTGCTAGTCCACCCTCTCGGGCTGACCTGGCCTAGCAGCACGTGTACCACGACATGTTGGTGCTAGNGGAGAAGGGTGGTTGTGGAGGGGGGGGGGTGTTGTCAGCGGTGCTTCTAAAATGTATATTATTGATATTCAAAATTCGCTATAATTAGTTTTTTTATATAGGTAGTGTTTTAAATATTCAGTACGCCTTAAAATATTATTCAAAGTTACTACCGTCGATATTATTTGACATCATCCTAATTCAAGGCCATTCCAAGTAATTTCACCCTCATGAACGAGTAGTTATGTCGGCATTCTTTTCAGCTTCATCATCAGTTCGTTTCGCTCAGTGACCACGGAGGCGCCCTACGCTCTTGAACTGTAATGTGATTGGCCAGGTACGAAAGCTGGAGTGGAATCAACCACGGTAAACAAAACAGGCCCCCCTACCAAACCTGATAGTAGATTCAGCCCTACAAGGTAACAAATGCCGTAATGACTTCCGTAACAGCCATACCTGTTATGCTATGGCAAACCTTGCACAGAGTAGTATGGAATATGTTACCATATAAAATGACCAAAACTAAGGTTTATTATTCTCAGGTTTGGAACAACACCAGATTTATTATGGCAGAGTTTGGCATAGGGAAAATTTTCACAGCAAGGTGCGCTGATTTTTCAAAGAGTTCGCTTTTATGTTGGCGGTAAATGGAGAAACTTTATTTGTGTGTAAAAGTTTGTGTATGGCTCGCATTGTGATATATACTTACTCCAGCCAAAATTCTTAGTATTATTTTTATTTCGTAACTATTATTTAAGTCCTCCAATGGTTTTTACAAGAGTAAACAGGAAAATACAACTGTTTTTAGCATTAAATGCTCAAATGCAATGTTAATTAAATGGAAAAAACTTACGAATTTATGTGCAAAATAAATATAGCCATGATCAAAAGGAACTTTATAGTTTTCTCCTTTTTATTAAGGTAGCAAACTACACAGGAAAGTAAAAAGTGACATTTATAAACATTTCACTATTTTTTTCGATTCACTTGTATTTGAATAAAGTAATTGTGTAAAGCCAATGTTTTGCTAAATCCACTTTGCGACAGAATATTAAACAACATGTGAACACGGGGCCTCGGTGGCTGAGCGGTTAGTCTGCTCGCCTCACTAAAGCGAACCGGGTTCAATCCCCGGTCGGGTCACTCCCGGATTTTCGCAATTGGGAATTGTGCTGTACGATGCCGCTGGTCGGCGGCTTTTCTCGGGGATTTCCTGTTTACCCCGCCCCTGCATTCCAGCACTGCTCCATTCTCACCTAATTCCACCAAACTGAAAGCATTGAGCTTCCCAACCTGAGTAGAATAAACCTTATTATAACTAATAGTGAGCAAACCCAGTTCCGTGAAATGCGGATAAAATTGATAGTAGATTACTATTGTTACCACAAGCCTTGAGCTTCTCGTGTTTGTTCAGTTATTGAAGTTATATATTAAACACTAAAAATTACATTGTGTATTAAAATTATATTTAGTAAATTATTTTTAAATTATGAAGCAGTGAAACAATAAGGCAAAATACTATCTAATTGCTATAGTAACTTACAAATGCGAGCGCCTTGTAATTAGAAGAATGCACAAGGACTGCGAAAACAATATGCAAATTATAAAATAACTTCGTCTACAAACACGGTTTTTTTTGGCAATGTCTTTAACCATTTTAAGCTAAATATCATGATAGGGAGTATGGGCTTTAATTTTAATTCCTTCGGTTGCAAAAAGGATAAACCTGGGATTAAAACCACCGAACTGCTTAAAAATAGGTAAAATTTAAGCGAGCATATGACATCAACGAGAAGGTACGGTACATTAAATTTTTAGTGGTTTGTTTGTGTACATCAGTGGAGAGAATGAAAAAAATAATATAACTTCCTTGCTATAAACTGGGGATGTTATCCCCGTATGCTGGTAGAGACAAAAGGAAAGAAAATAATTACGGCGGTTGACCCTGGAAACAACCGTCTGACTTGGGGAAGGACGGAGTGGTGGCGTTGGCTTCCAGTGGCAATGTGGGGGAGGGTAGGGAGAAGCTAGGGTTGGGGGCACATGGTCCCTGTGGATGGAACTAATTGGGCGCTACATTTCACTGCGGTCTGGCTCCAGAACCTCGCTCTGCCTGCAGCCGAGCTCAGGCATTTCAGTCACGCGAATTACAGAGATTGCTCTGTAATATCTGACTCCCCTTACACAAACCACAAGTTCCCAAACTCTGTTACGAACCTAATCACTCCTGCAGTTGAGCAAGTATAGGAAATTTATAAAATAAAGTTATCTCACAATAAATACAATGATGCAAGTAGGAGGAGTGGTAATGAGTTGTGGCGAATATTTAATTGAAAAATATGATTTCGGCATCTTATCAAAATAATAATACTATTTGCCGGCTTCGTAAATTTTCCATCTTTGTTTATTACAATGTAATTGTTACATTTTTAGGGTAAATGTCTTTGATCGCTATTTGTAGACACAATTTATAACGCTGTATTGTAAGTAACTCAGTTTTAAGACTCTTATAAAATCAACCATATAGAAGTGATTTTGGCAGTTCTCTATATCAGTCACAATTTTATAGTTCTGACAATTCTGTTTTGTTTGCAAGAAACCAATTAAATGATGTCACATAAATACGGATACTGTGAATTTGGAAGGTGTACTATATCCCAATTCACTCAAATTCTAAAGTGACGCATAAAATTTTTCAACAGCAGTGTAAATTGTAATTTGTACACGTATCCAAAACCTCCTAGGGAAAGAACATAGCGCGGAGTATTTCGCTAACCGGACATTCTACGAAAATAAGCTACTTAATTATCAATCCTGCTCATTTCTGGCAACACCTATCCTTCCATTATAAGGGAAACGAAACTTTGTTTTCTGAGTAAGAAAAAGGTCTCATTACTATTCATACTTTTTTTTTTTTTCGTTTGATCAGCTTTTACCAAACATGTTGGTTTGTAAGTTACATGCATGCAAATAATGTAATGTAGGTAATATATAATCTCGAAAACAAATTCGAAATATTTAACAATCTTAGATTATTTATTAATTTTTTTAAAAATCATCCTGAAATATTTTTACATGCATTTTTATAGACAGCTTTTCAAAGTTAACAGTACAATATCATATTATTAGGTCACTGAGCTTTGAGGAGTCTCTGATAACACATTTTACCTTTTTTTTTTTCGTCATCTGAGAAGGTAAAATTAAAATATCCTGAAATTAATTTTTAAGCATTTTTATAGGTAACCCTCTCAAGGCAAGACAATAACTATATCTTATCGCATTGATACGCTAGTAAGAAGTCATAGAAAACTACTGAAATAATTTTTTATGAATTTGCATAGACTAACTTTTGAATCTAAGGGCCCGACAATATCTCACCGGAGTAATAAGCTGTTAAGGAATCCTCTAAAACACTTTTAACTCCTTAAAACCTTCTTTTAGGAAATCCTGAAATATAATTTTAGTTTTTTGTATAAGCTACCCTACGAAGCTAAGAGCACAACGATATCTCGTAGGGTTAATAAGATGTTGAGGAGTTTTCTAAAACACGTATGACCCATTTTCGCCCTTTTGAAAGTTAACTTGAAAAAAATCCTAAAATTGATTTCTAGTTGTTTGTATAGGCTATATTTAGAAGCCAAGAGCACACTGATATCTCACCACGACGATATCTCATCGGTTTCATGATCTACTAAGGAGTCCTCGTAAACACATTCAATCTTTCTCGCCTTCTCNCGGTTTCATGATCTACTAAGGAGTCCTCGTAAACACATTCAATCTTTCTCGCCTTCTCACAGCTTGAATTTCGAAAAAAATATTTCTTAGTGGGTGCCTTCGCCCCAAGAGGAAGCCATCTCTAAATTGTCACGTTTTTGTGTGCANCATCTCTAAATTGTCAAGCGTATATAGAGTGTATGAGAGAATGAGCAAGTGAGTCAGTCGGGACACTTCGTTTTATACGCAGAGATTTGGTTATTAAGAATATCTAACATAGTAATAACGCTTATTCATATGGGAAAATTAATATGGAGTAATTTCAAAAGTAAAATTTCTATACCAACGTATAAGATATTACGGTTATATTATTAATAAATTTATATACTGCAATCTAATTATATTTTTGTATGCATTGCAGCTACTACTGCTGAAGCAACTTTTTCACGAAAAGGGTATTTTTATCCATCATTTTATTGGCTTTTTCTGAAGAATAGGGTGTGTCTGGTGTCCGCATTCTAAAAATTTACTATCTGTTTTATCTATGTCATGTCTGTAACAAACTCTGGAAAGTTTGTTTATTTCTCTGTCGCCTCTTGTTAATCTATAATTTAATCGGAGTAAAAAAGGCTGAAATAATTATTTTGTGGAATATGCATTTCTCCTAACTTGAAATTATGTAATGTTTCGTATAATAAACTATTACCATTATCTTCAGAATACCAGTATGCGTGAAGGTGTAACANTTGAAATTATGTAATGTTTCGTATAATAAACTATTACCATTATCTTCAGAATACCAGTATGCGTGAAGGTGTAACATTTCAAATCTTCATAAAGTAAGGGATAGCTTTAAGATTATGTAAATTTATTATATAACAGGTTTATTATAGTAACTATTTTATTAGTGTGACTGTTGTTAATCGTAGTTTCTTTATAATATATAATTAGTTATGTGAAATTAAGATTTCTTATATCATTGTTCCAGATGTTCAATTTTCGTTTATTGTTATATGTTTTATACTATCGACAGATTTTGGAGATGCGTTGTTTAGTTACATACGTATTTAAACTAATCACGAATTAATTGTGTATAATATTATAGTACTAACTATTAAAATAAATTTCTGTTTTTTATATTAGTCAAATATTTTGTTAATATTGTACTATGTAAAATTTTTAAGCCCAATTTTAATGGTTAATGCNTTTCAAATCTTCATAAAGTAAGGGATAGCTTTAAGATTATGTAAATTTATTATATAACAGGTTTATTATAGTAACTATTTTATTAGTGTGACTGTTGTTAATCGTAGTTTCTTTATAATATATAATTAGTTATGTGAAATTAAGATTTCTTATATCATNTTAGTGTGACTGTTGTTAATCGTAGTTTCTTTATAATATATAATTAGTTATGTGAAATTAAGATTTCTTATATCATCGTTCCAGATGTACAATTTTCGTTTATTATTATATGTTTTATACTATCGACAGATTTTGGAGATGCGTTGTTTAGTTACATACGTATTTAAACTAATCACGAATTAATTGTGTATAATATTATAGTACTAACTATTAAAATAAATTTCGGTTTTTTATATTAGTCAAATATTTTGTTAATATTGTACTATGTAAAATTTTTAAGCCCAATTTTAATGGTTAATGCCTGATACATGTTCTTTAAATTACTATAACATTGTTTTAACACTTTTTTTTCCGAATCCGTTGAACTACGATCAATAAATAATTCTTTTTTAAGCGATGTTTCCTTTGGTGTTGCATAATGATGTAAATTATTATTGCAGGGGGGGATTAACAACTGTCTTTCATTGAGGTCGTTAAAACATTCTGCATTCGCAAATAATGCAGGTATTCTTTCCCATAAGTATTTACTGATGCAGAACTCCTGTAAGAGTGAACTGTGATGAGTTTGTAGGCAAGAAGTTGAAACTTCTTATTTCGTTGTTGGTCCAGTATTAGAGAAGAAATCTGCTTCATTGCTGTAGGGTATAAACTCTTTAATGAGAAGGAGAAAGTTGCCCCTAGGGAATTATTAGTGTGGCACTGGGGTCGCATCCCCAGAGCCTGTTACGAAAATGGGGGGGGGNTACATTCTATTTAATGAATATATAATTAGTCTGCCGGCTGGAATGCAAAGGCTAAAATATTTGTTTTAAAATTCTATGTGCAATAATGTGTTGATGACGTACACATTCTTTAATAACCAGACTAAAATTAACAATCGCAAACATAAAAAACAGAGACACATAATATTTAAAATAATTTCAGGAGTTTATTTAATTTGTTACCTGCTGTATATAAAGTCGTCAGATGTGGTCTACTACTATGTTAACTCGACAGCAATCTGGGAGATTTTTGATATAATATTGATATTCAGTTTTTCCTCGGCAAATCCTATACCTCTTCACATTCACATTCAACAAAATTAGTAATAAGTGAAACGGTTTTAAAAATACAGTTACATGAGTGTTCACACGTGTTCATAAAGTATTGCGTGAATATTACTCGGTTCTTGGTAAAAATAACAGAGCAAGTTATTTTGATAAATCTTAAGGCGCCCGTCCACTGTGAACTACTACGCGCGGACGTAACCGCGTCCATTGCAAGAGACCGTTAGTCGCGATAATAGCCGACAACAGGCAACAAGCCACACATCCTCCTGGAATGTGATCTGCCACCTGCAGTCACCAATAAGTAGGACGGAACCGCGTCCATTGCAAGAGACCGTTAGTCGCGATAATAGCCGACAACAGCCAACAAGCCACACATCCTCCTGGAATGTGATCTGCCACCTGCAGTCACCAATAAGTAGGACGGAACCGCGTCCATTGCAAGAGACCGTTAGTCGCGATAATAGCCGACAACAGGCGACAAGCCACACATCCTCCTGGAATGTGATCTGCCACCTGCAGTCACCAGTAAGTAGGACGGAACCGCGTCCATTGCAAGAGACCGTTAGTCGCGATAATAGCCGACAACAGCCAACAAGCCACACATCCTCCTGGAATGTGATCTGCCACCTGCAGTCACCAGTAAGTAGGACGGAACCGCGTCCATTGCAAGAGACCGTTAGTCGCGATAATAGCCGACAACAGCCAACAAGCCACACATCCTCCTGGAATGTGATCTGCCACCTGCAGTCACCAATAAGTAGGACGGAACCGCGTCCATTGCAAGAGACCGTTAGTCGCGATAATAGCCGACAACAGCCAACAAGCCACACATCCTCCTGGAATGTGATCTGCCACCTGCAGTCACCAGTAAGTAGGACGGAACCGCGTCCATTGCAAGAGACCGTTAGTCGCGATAATAGCCGACAACAGCCAACAAGCCACACATCCTCCTGGAATGTGATCTGCCACCTGCAGTCACCAGTAAGTAGGACGGAACCGCGTCCATTGCAAGAGACCGTTAGTCGCGATAATAGCCGACAACAGCCAACAAGCCACACATCCTCCTGGAATGTGATCTGCCACCTGCAGTCACCAGTAAGTAGGACGGAACCGCGTCCATTGCAAGAGACCGTTAGTCGCGATAATAGCCGACAACAGCCAACAAGCCACACATCCTCCTGGAATGTGATCTGCCACCTGCAGTCACCAGTAAGTAGGACGGAACCGCGTCCATTGCAAGAGACCGTTAGTCGCGATAATAGCCGACAACAGCCAACAAGCCACACATCCTCCTGGAATGTGATCTGCCACCTGCAGTCACCAGTCAATCACGGTGCAAGTGCTATCGTCCTCCATCAACAAATGAGATTTGCCATTGATGCAGTTAGTGAAAAATTGACTAGTGCTACCAATGTCTATACAATATGAAAGACAAACATCATTTTAGCGATCTTTATCGCTAGCGATACACAGCGCAAAGTATGGGCGAAAATAACAGAGGAAGTGTGTCAATAGTGGTAGGTAGTCTTATTAAATAATAAACCTTATTTATGTAATTAGATTTATTAACAATGTATGAATAATTTCAATAAATCGTTTAGTTTCTGTAGTAATACCGCGTGAACATAACATTAGAAAAAATGAACGANCATTTTAGCGATCTTTATCGCTAGCGATACACAGCGGAAAGTATGGGCGAAAATAACAGAGGATGTGTGTCAATAGTGGTAGGTAGTCTTATTAAATAATAAACCTTATTTATGTAATTAGATTTATAAACAATGTATGAATAATTTCAATAAATCGTTTAGTTTCTGTAGTAATACCGTGTGAACATAACATGAGAAAAAATGAACGAAAACACAAAAAAGAACATATAAACACATTTGCAGTATTCGGATAGTGTTCACAAAATTATGCTAAAAAATTGTTTTTGATTACATAAGCGGTACTGACGTTCCTGTTTTCACACAGTGAAGTAAATATGCCGGGTGAATCACTGGTTTCTAATTGTGGTTGTTCATATAATGACACNAAACAATGTATGAATAATTTCAATAAATCGTTTAGTTTCTGTAGTAATACCGCGTGAACATAACATTAGAAAAAATGAACGAAAACACAAAAAAGAACATATAAACACATTTGCAGTATTCGGATAGTGTTCACAAAATTATGCTAAAAAATTGTTTTTGATTACATAAGCGGTACTGACGTTCCTGTTTTCACACAGTGAAGTAAATATGCCGGGTGAATCACTGGTTTCTAATTGTGGTTGTTCATATAATGACACGGCATTTTCTTTATCGATTACAGTTTTAGGCAACAAAGATTTACATTTAATCGTATCGACGAAATCGGGTTTCACCTCAATATATGTTTGAAGCACTCGCCACCTGGTAGCAATAATACCAAACGCACACTAATTTGCCGTGCTTTTGAAATGCGCTTTTTTTTAAGTATTGTTTGCCATGGCCCAAGCCGTGATGCAACTTGGGCCATGACAAACTTCTGAAAAGTTTGGAATTTAAAAAATTCCTCTTTCACTCTCCACACCGTATAAGGAGACAATAATGGTAATGTACTTGTAATCTAGCCGAGCAAAGCCTTGCACAACAATGGAAATGTAGGTACTGTTTATAATTTCTATACATACTGCCAGTATTGTTCGGATTTCATATACGTACGGGTTTCCCATCGATGCAGTCTACACGATTAGGGAATTGCACGTACTCCAAAACCGTTAAAATGTNTTCCTCTTTCACTCTCCACACCGTATAATGAGACAATAATGGTAATGTACTTGTAATCTAGCCGAGCAAAGCCTTGCACAACAATGGAAATGTAGGTACTGTTTATAATTTCTATACATACTGCCAGTATTGTTCGGATTTCATATACGTACGGGTTTCCCATCGATGCAGTCTACACGATTAGGGAATTGCACGTACTCCAAAACCGTTAAAATGTGTAGTCCATCTGCGAGGGAGTCGCATGTGCGTAGTAATCAACCATTCTCAACTAACCTTGCATATTTCCTCAACTATTCTTCCAACCGTTACGTCTAAGATTATAAAGGAATACCAAAACGTCTTGAATGACGATCCTGTGGTCAAATGCCTTTAACAAAACAAGAAACAAAATACACTGAAGAGCCAAAAAAATTAGTATAGGCGTGCGTATGCAAATAACAGAGGTATGGAACCAAGCAGAGTAACGCGATGCGGTTGGCAGCTACATCGGTTACTGCTGCTACAATGGCAGGTTATCAAGATTTAAGTGACTTTGAACGTGGTGTTATAGTCAGCGCACGAGAGATGGGACATGGCATCTCCGAGGTAGAGATAACATTTGGATGTTCGCGTACGACCATTTCACGAGTCTACCGTGAATATCGGTAATCCGGTAAAACATCACATCTTCGACATCGCTGCGGCCGGAAAAAGATTGCGAAAGACCGGGACAAACCACGACTGACGAGAATCATTAAACGTGACAGACGTGCAACTCTTTCTCAAATTGNATTGCGAAAGACCGGGACAAACCACGACTGACGAGAATCATTAAACGTGACAGACGTGCAACTCTTTCTCAAATTGGCGAAAATTGGATTTGTGGACTGCCCTGCAGGATTCATGGTGTGAATTGCCTCCTGCATACCTCCAGGCATTAGTCGAGTCCATNGTTTCAGACGCTGAGGTAAAAGAGATATGTAAGGGTCTGCCTGATATTTTCCGACGAGAGTACAAAAAGGCTCCCTAATCGGCAGATGACGCCCCGGAAGAACTTTCCTCTTCACGGCCGCATTCGTCATCTAATTTATGTTACTTTCCGACGTGATGGATCCTACAGATCTTAAGGACACAATTACCTCTCTACAAAAAAGCGTTTTGCTAAGAGATAATGACTCTGCCAAAAATTAAGATGATTTTGCCTCACTTTTCTTTGAAGAACACCATTTACTGCTTCACAGCCAAGCCACGCTAATCCAGTTGATACATAGCAGTGTAACTGATTTGCTAAACTGTCGACAATGGGACCTCCTACAACGATAACCAATCATCGTAACAGCAAAAAAACGAACGGTACCAATCCTGATGTAATCTTTGAATGAATGGTGCAATGAAGGGGAATGGCTAGATGGAGATTTTTGGACATTCGCCATTGCGATGCAGATGTGTGACATGGAAAAACAAGACTGAACAAGAAACAATTAATTAAAAAATACAAGTAACCTATGAACGAGAAAATAAATATGTATGCAACACTGGAAAAGTCATAAATATATATGTATACAAGTATTGTTTCATGTTTAGTCTTGTTTTTCAATGAAAGACTTTTGCATTACAATGGCGAATGTCCAAAAATCTCCATCTCACCCATCCTGATGATCACAACGGATAATTTCTTGAAATAGAGAAAACGAAATTATAGTTGCTGAATATAAAGCTGTAAGTATGAGAACAAACATCAATTTTTGTCAAGCCTTATTCCATATATGAAAACTGTTCCTGATAATCCAAAATTGATCGTGAGGAGTAACCTCCAGCATGTTTTTAGAGAGGCTCAACTACGTCATACTAATCTGCACTTGCCGTCTTCATATGCTTACTCACCATCCCCGTCATCCTGGACCAAGGAATCAACAGCTGAAACAAGCTCTCCCGACGACGTTGTTCAAATGGGGTCCGGCTCCACTGATGTGTGCTTACGTCAGTTCTTTGGCAACTTTTGAGGTGCGTCATAGCAATCACAGCAATATGTCAGTATGCCACATGTCCCAAACAATTTCAACCGACTTAACATGTAACAGCATCTATGACAAACATAGAATGTGCCAATAAATATCATTTTTGTACTCCAGTAATGATGACACCTACCACATGAGAAAGTTGAGCTTTTCTGCATTATGTGCGGGGGCCAACCAACCGATTCACATCGAACTTTGCACACTAGTTGTGCTAAAGTAGGCCGTGTTTTAAGTGTGTCTGGCTTTATGTAGAGTATGGCTGCAATGTATATAATTTAATTAGTTTGTCATTTCTATTAAACAATTTCACCCATTTTAATTAAATTTTGTACATGAGAGTATCCATTAGAAGCATCGAATATTTTTATAGAAATCATATTTTGCCGCCTTTCTGTAAGAAAGTGGCAGTTGATAAAATGCATTATTTATGCCTTGTCTCGTGAACCAATCATCTAATTTCCACCAAATTTCTCTCACAAATAGAACTACAGTTAAAGTTGGTCAGTCTTTTTTCAAAATGAGGCGATATAAATTATTTAGATATGTTTATCATATCTATTTAATAATTTGACACATTTAAGTTTCTTTTAGATGCATCAGATATGCCTATACACCGCCTGTTTTAGGAGTTTTGTACGATAGCGCCAAATGAGAAACAATTTTTTGCCATATTTCAAGAACCAGTCAAGCTTTTCCCACCAAATTCTGCACGCATTTAGTGTTATGATATTCCATGAAATCTTACAATTTATAATCGAATCAATTTTGAAAATATTTGATGTTGATAATCCCAAAACTTTAGACTGTTTACTATCGAAGTTGATGTTCCGAATCCTTCCTCCGTGATGGACATATTTGGTTGCACCCCAGCTTACGCTATGAGGCGTTATGCTTTTAGAGTTGCGGGTGTATTTGTTTTTGTTTCACCAGTATCGCATTTGTTTCTGGTCGCATCTCAAATGATATCACNGTCTGGCTTTATGTAGAGTATGGCTGCAATGTATATAATTTAATTAGTTTGTCATTTCTATTAAACAATTTCACCAATTTTAATTAAATTTTGTACATGAGAGTATCCATTAGAAGCATCGATTATTTTTATAGAAATCATATTTTGCCGCCTTTCTGTAAGAAAGTGGCGGGTTGATAAAATGCATTATTTATGCCTTGTCTCGTGAACCAATCATCTAATTTCCACCAAATTTCTCTCACAAATAGAACTACAGTTAAAGTTGGTCAGTCTTTTTTCTAAATGAGGCGATATAAATTATTTAGATATGTTTATCATATCTATTTAATAATTTGACACATTTAAGTTTCTTTTAGAAGCATCAGATATGCCTATACACCGCCTGTTTTAGGAGTTTTGTACGATACCGCCAAATGAGAAACAATTTTTTGCCATATTTCAAGAACCAGTCAAGCTTTTCCCACCAAATTCTGCACGCATTTAGTGTTATGATATTCCATGAAATCTTACAATTTATAAGCGAATCAATTTTGAAAATATTTGATGTTGATAATCCCAAAACTTTAGACTGTTTACTATCGAAGTTGATGTTCCGAATCCTTCCTCCGTGATGGACATATTTGGTTGCACCCCAGCTTACGCTATGAGGCGTTATGCGTTTAGAGTTGCGGGTGTATTTGTTTTTGTTTCACCAGTATCGCATTTGTTTCTGGTCGCATCTCAAATGATATCACTCTCTACCTACCTACCATCTAACCTTTTAATAACTTCATCAAAATTTTTTGCATCCATGAAAAGGAAAGTAGGTTCATTTCGTAAATTGATAACTTCATGTTTTTTTTTTTTTTAAACTTAGAAGTGCTGGTTTACATATTGTCTTTAAAAATAGCTTACAACGTAGTGTTACAATGTTCGATACAAGAATAGTCTGCCAACAGCCATTTCCGAAAGGAAACACAGACCTTAGTTAAGAGGATTTAAAATGCCTGAGTGTGTGTGTGGCATCCGGCTTATTGCCTAGCACTTACCAATCAGCACCACAATATTAAACCATGAACGATACCAGGTGGGTGTAAACAGTGCTTCCATCATCACACCAAAACGGTTCAACTACAAAATCTTCTGACATGCGAAAAGCGATAATTTGCGACCGCTCGGCGCGCTGTTGATTCGGTCAGTTATCCCTAACCATCCCAAACACGCTAACAAATACGGGGCCATTCTTGCGCTCTCGAAGGGGATCGCCGTCTTTGCCTCAATAGCTTTTTAAAATTTCTGAAATTTTTAATGACTCTAATTTTAATTATTTCTGAGTTAATGTGTATTAAAGGAAAAAAAAAATTTTTTTAACCTTATTTTTAATGGTTTTTAGTGTAACTTTTTAGAAAAATTTTATTGTATATTTATGTGTTTTTAGGATAGATTTAATGTTTGTTACACATTGATGTAGGCTATGTGGTTAGGTGGATTAGGTGTGAGAGAAGGCGAATGCCTTAACTTCGTAACAAATAAAGACATAATAATAATAGTTATTACTATTAGTATTCATTACCAAATACTTTTTTAGAGGTGTAAGAACACCTTAATACAAAACACCATTGACCAATTTATTGCTCACACATTTTTTCTGATATTTTAAACTAAACGCAATTAAAAACTCAAATTTTGGGGGCGCGCAGCTCCCTCAACAATCACTTTAGGGGATGATTCGTACATTCATTTTCGTCGTATATTTGCATAAGGAATTGCCTGCCCAAATGTATCCTTATTTTTTAGAAACACACGATATACTAACACAGCTTTAATACTTCAAATACCCTTGCTGACATAGTACTTTGAAAACTTGTTGAAAAGGTAGAATTCTTTTATAATCAATTCGTGGTAACGTTCAACTTTTCTGGAGCCCTGTTGAAGTTCTATTTCCCGGCGAATGCGAATCCAGCTTTGAAAATTACACCAAAGCGACAACTCGCCGTGTTTGTATGCACTTAATTTAATAGTATTTTGCATGAGAACTATTTCTTACTAGGCATTACCAATACTCCGGTTTTCTCCCTGTTTTTTGTATATTTGTTATAAATAAAGAATTGTTATTTACTGATAAAATACAAATAAAAGTCCAATCTACTCAAAAATAATATATTTTTTAAAAAACGTATAACACAGTTGTGGTTAATTATATTTAGGAAACAACCAAGTACGCCTAACGTAGGGAGATTTTTCAAAGGTTTGTTTGGAAAAGTGGGGAGATGCCGCGAATAGACTATACTCTCATTGGACATATATAAGGCATTTCTAGCTACGGCAGTTTAGCATTCGAGGTAGGAGACGATGAGATTTGTTTGACCTTAATATGAGGTTAAAGTGCGGAAAGCGGGGTGCTTCACAAACTGCGTCAAAGAAAGGTGCCGCTTGTAAGCGTGTGTACAGTAGGGATGGTGATTTGTTCGCGAGCGAAGGGTCGGGACGTCAATATTTGCTTGAGGTGCGCGGTGTGAAGTGGCGGTGTTATGGCGGGGGCTCACAGCTGCCGTGCGAGGGTCGTAAGGCCCGGAAGTTTGTTGAAGGTCTTCCCCGGCCGTAACCCTAGCAGACGTCGCAGCCGGCTGTGGCTTTCTTCCTCCCCGGCATAGTTGCCACACACCCTGCTTGCAGGCGCGAGTTTGAAGGCTTCTGGGCACGACGGGGCGAACTGTGTATTTCCTTGCAACGTCGTTATGCATATCTTACACTGAGAGTTCAGGGCAGTCAGTGTGACACATGATAGGCGCGTGAAGGTGATCAACCGGTTCCTTCCTCAAACTGCAATTTACAGTTGCAGCGCAGACTGTGTGGCCAGTCAACGTATAAAATTAAATGTTTTCATAGTTAAATTATTGCTATATTGTGTGTTTACGTTATAAAAAGGCTACTAAAGCAATGGGACAGTAAGTAGAAACATTAAAAAATATAAAAACAATAAAACGGCAAAATTTTTTATACACATGCCTAGTAATATGAACTTTCTTCCTGCGAAAGTAAATAACGAAGTAAAAGTGGCAGGTTTTTTTAACACTATATTCGTTACTGTAAATAAATAAATAGCTATATGGCTACTTCAAAATGCATATACACGGACAGAATATTAAATTAATTACATTTGATTATACAATTCAAACAAATATTACACTTGCTTAAGTTTAATAACATTGTTGCGCGCTCGCTGCTTTGTCCCTTTCGAGCGAGTGGAAGTGAAGGACAAAGTAGTTAGATGATTTATTGACGCACGCGCTATCAGTTGCAATGTTTAAAAAAGCGTGTCTGTTTTCCCTATCAGGGTGCGTGCTACTCCCAACCTTGAGTATCGGGTGTCTTTGAGTCATCTGAAGAATGCGCTGGATTACTGGCCTTATTTATATCAACTAGATTCGGGGTGCGGCGAACGTTCCGGGTCAAGGCCAGCGACTATATAAAGCGCAACGGGTCCCCGAGCCAGCAGTTGTTTACTGGATGATTATCAGCGATAGGTTACTAGCGAGAAGAGAAGCGTGCGGCGAGAGAAGTGACCAGTGGGAGGGAAATTTGCGACTGCGAACATCAGAGCAGTGAAGAGTACGACTGCAGGCTGGACTATTGGACTGGATGCGTGAGTGAAAAACATTACAAATGATGGCAACAGATAGACTGAGCATGTGTTAATGACGAGTACGAGTTAATTGTCAATAACCAAACAGAGACGTAAAGAAGGACGTTAAATAGAGTTGAAATAGACATTAAATATTGCGCTCACTGTGAAATATTAAGAGTAATAGTGGAGACAGACAATTTAATGCTGTATGTAAATAAGAGCTCTCTAAATAAATTAAAAATCAAATTTAGTTATTTAATTTTTATTAAGACCTCCATCCCTCACGAACTCTGATATACCCCTCAGGCATATTGTAACAATATTTTATCATATACACAATTAAAAGAAGCAATTTTGATATATAATTTCTCTGGTCGATCCACGGACTTATTTAATTTCTTTATAAAAAATATTAATACGTTTTTTTATTATGATGAAATCATTATAACGGAACAAGTTATCATTGAAAAAAGTTGAAAACCCAAAATATTTCTGGATCTGTGGGGATCTAAACCCGCAGATCATGATTACCATCCAGCCGCGATAACCACTTGGCTATTGCAACGTTCAGTCTTAACAAAGCCTTTAAATCTGTATTTACACATCAATAACTAAAGTTTTTAAATTTATATTTTGTTTTTAAAATCGGAAAGGTGTTATTTATAGGTGTTAGAAATCGGAACTGTTCTATTTGTGTGTCATGCCAAAATTTAAAGCACACACCACCAAGCTACACATGTTTTCTTGATTGGAATAAAAGTGCGACTAGAATTGAAGCTGATATTGTGGCAGATGGCTTCCTTCAAAGCAAAAAATCACTTGGCCTTAAATTCAACAAACTTATAGGTAAAATTTTGATATACTTACTGCTTGTACACTGGTTGTCTACATTAATACACTTGTTTATAAGCTGAGGTTATATATGGAATATATTGATATGATATGCTTGTTTGTACACTAATTTTATATTAATGTTGACAGGTGATGGAGATAACTCTATACATAGGGAACTACTTGAGACAATGCCCTACGGTCATAATCTGATGGTTGAAAAGTGTAATGTAAGAATCAAGTTCTTCACAATTACTGTCATAAACTGACAGATCTCACAAAAAAAAAAAAACTAAGTTCCATGTGACCACCAGAAACCTTTTATAGCATCAAATACAGAGATACCAAACTGCTGTACAGAAGGCAATAAAATACAGAACTGCGGGAAATGAACGACTGAACACACGGATATTTATGCTGATAGCAGATGTAGAGCACTCACCTCTGCACATACAGTGTTTTGTGGCCACGGGCATTGTGATGGACATTTCTACAATGTTAACAAAGACGGAGAGATAAATCACGTTCCCAGACTAAANAAAAAAAAAACTAAGTTCCATGTGACCACCAGAAACCTTTTATAGCATCAAATACAGAGATACCAAACTGCTGTAGAGAAGGCAATAAAATACAGAACTGCGGGAAATGAACGACTGAACACACGGATATTTATGCTGATAGCAGATGTAGAGCACTCACCTCTGCACATACAGTGTTTGGTGGCCACGGGCATTGTGATGGACATTTCTACAATGTTAACAAAGACGGAGAGATAAATCACGTTCCCAGACTAAANGTGGCCACGGGCATTGTGATGGACATTTCTACAATGTTAACAAAGACGGAGAGATAAATCACGTTCCCAGACTAAAAATCATGCCGTTTACTGCAAGAAATAGTGAAGATTATTATTGGAAGTATTTCCAGGCATGTTTCAAGTCCCAGCAGACCAGAAGAACAATTGGTCGGAATTATTATACGTATAGTTCCGTAAAAAATTGCAGGGAAGCGCATAAATTATGCTTCTAAATGACAGTATAAAACGCGTTGTTCTGCAGTTAATGTATAATTCGACAATGTTGGTGAATATATGAGAGATATCCGTAAAACAATGCCGTATTATAATAGTCTAGGTGAGAGTACTCCAAGAAAGATTTTGTGGCAGCCACAAAGTGATTTGTTGAAATTTACACTGCTAATGATTTATGTGGTGTATGCAAAATTATGTAAGTGCCCTCACGAAACTTTAGTGGCAAATATAAAATTATTTTGCATACATAACAAACAATTTCGGCATGGTGACCTACTAAAAAATATTTTTTTCAGTGTACAGTACTTAATATAACGGAGTAAATTGAAAAAAATTACTAACGCATTCATGTTTTCCTTATTTCTGTTCTAAGCATGTACACAAAAAAAATTGTCGACTAGCAAAAACAAGCAAGGAAAAAAAATTAAAACATGACGTTGCATAAAACCAAGAAACAAGTGAAAGCTAGAAAAAACTCTACGCTGCAGATGAGCACTATGGCTTGATACAGACAGAGCAAGATGAACCCGAGAATACAACAACAGCATCAGAGCTTGATTTTAAAAAACGCATCGTTTTCTCGTTGGCCTAGTACGGATGGAAAAATATATATACACTGAAGAGCCAAAAAAAAAAAAAAAAACTTGTATAGGCGTGCGTATGCAAATAACAGAGATATGGAATCAATCAGAGAAACGCGATGCGGTCGGCAGGTAGATCGATTAATGCTGCTACAATGGCAGGTTATCAAGATTTAAGTGAGTTTGAACGTGGTGTTATAGTCGGCGTACGAGAGATGGGACATATCATCTCCAAGGTGGCCGGAAAAAGATCGTGAAAGAACGGGACAAACGACGACTGACGAGAATCATTAAACGTGACAGACGTGCTACACTTTCTCAAATTGGCGCAGATTGGATTTGTAGACTCCCCTGCAGGATTTATGGTGTAAATTAGAGATGGGTCAACTCGACTTACTAACTCGAGTTAGCTCGAGTTGTGTTAACTCGAGTTAACCTCGAGTTTGGACTGGCGGTAAATGAACAAATCAAACGACCAAGCGAAAGAGCGAGAGCGCGCGTGATTGGTTCGTTCCGTTCGTTGTCTGCGTGCGCGCTTTATTTATACTCCTGCCATAGTGCAGATTTGAGGTTATGTTATCATTATATTAGCGGTTTTCTGTTGTTATTGTTCGTTAAAAGAAGAAAAATGACTTCGTTTTTCTTGTTGTTAGGAACTATATTTTAATAAATGCCGGGACCTAAAAGGAAATCTCTTGTTTGGGACCAATTTGAATCGCCAGTGAGTGGACGGACGTGTTAAGTGTAAACAGTGTTCAGATACATTCAAATACGTGGGAAATACGACCACGTTATTGAATTGCATTAAAAAGAAGCATCCAACATTTGATCCGTCGCAGCCATCTACATTGGAGGTTGAGCGGCCTCCTTAAAGAAGATTGAGGCAAATTCAAAACCGCCTGACCGTGCCAAAGAAAATTACGCAAACATCTGGTGACAATGCCTTGATTAATATGATAGTAAAAGATTATCAACCTTTCCAAATAGTTGAGGACGATGGTTTCCAGCAGTATACAAAAGCATTGAATGCTGATTGTGAACTTCCAACTAGAAACAAATTAGTAATAATGATAGATGAAAAGTATAAGTTTGAGTCCGAATCTTTAAAGAAGGAATTGGAGGATGTTTGCTATTTAGTTTTGACATCTGATATCTGGTCTTCAGATAGTAACAAAAATTTCATAAGTGTGAAAGCACATTTTATAGAAAAAACAACATTGAAATCAGTTGTCATTTCTACTTCAGAAATTAAAGAAAACCACACGGCTGAAAACATCGCGATTGCTATTAAAGAAGTAATGGACCAGTGGCAAATAAGTTCAAAAGTAGTAGCTATTGTCACAGATAACGCTGCAGCAATGAAAAAAGCAGTAAGTGAATGTTTGAATAAGCGAAATCATTTTTGTGTTGTTCATACACTTAATCTCGCTGTCAAAGACTGTATAGAGAAAGAAACATTTTATTTGGAAGAGAATTCTACTGTCGCTAATAACAATCAGTTACGACAATTTTTAGCCAAATGTAGAGCAATTGTTTCGCATTTCAAATATAGCACGAAATACGAAATATTCTTATACCTTACTCAAAATGCAAGAGCAACTGAAAGTTGACACATTAAAACTCAAGCAAGACATTCGTACACGCTGGAACAGCACTTTCTTTATGCTCGAGCGCCTATTGGAAGTTAAAATATCGCTTTCTGCTACTTTGCCGTTACTAGAATCACCTCCACCAAATCTGGATTCCAATGAGTGGTTATTGACAGAAGACGTGATCGCGCTTTTACGTCCTTTCGAAAAGGTGACTGCAATTTTATCAGGAGAACAATACCCAACTCTGTCTTCTGTTATTCCTCTGATACTTGGACTACAGAGGGCTATAAACGGCTAGGAGCCAGTGACGGAATTAGGCAAGTGTTTAAAACGTAGTCTTGTTTCTGTGATAGAGAAACGACTTGGGGTATATGAGACTAATAGGACAGCTACCTTCCTTGATCCACGCTTCAAAAAAAGAGGTTTTATGTTAGAAAGTAATGCCAATAATGCGCAAATGTGGATAACAAATGAGATAACAAACATGAGCAGCATTCAAGACCTACCTCCTCCTAGTCCCAGTACCAGTACTCTCATTGCTTTTGTTGCTAATACTATTGATTCGGGAAAAAACAAGATTTGTGGAGTTGTAGACAAAAACATCATGGAGAGCAGCACTGAGTCAACTCCATACACTTCGGCAGCTATGAGGGTTAAACAATACATTGACTTACCATATCTTGACAGAAAATGCGATCCACTTCAGTTTTGGAATGAAGAGAAATGTATATTTCCGGTGTTATTCAAAATTACGCATAAATATCTTTGTATACCGGCAACATCAGTTCCTTCAGAGCGCTTATTTTCAAAGGCCGGGATTTTGTGCAATGATAGAAGAAACCGCCTAGCACCTAAAAATATTGACCAAATTCTATTTCTCACTAGCATCCAATCATTGTTTGTCTTCTTTATTCTTCAAGAAGTACTGACTACACTTTTATTTATCTTTAGTTTTTATATTAGGTATAATTTTTATTTTAGTGTAACTACCAAAATAATTTGTTATTTAGAATAGCAAAGTTATTTAAGAATATTTTGATTGTGATGATTACACTATTAACAGCATAAGTACTTACATCATAAAGTTAGACTGATATTATTTTATGAAGACTGCTATATAAGTAGTTTTGTTGTTAAATATAATATAAGAACAAGTACAAGTACTTATTATAACTAAGACTAAAACCAAAAATATATGAGTATATGATACATACTATAAATATATTTTTTATTTCAATCCTACCTACTAAGTTTAGTAATGATAATAATGTCCTAACACTGAGTTGGATGGAAAAACAAACAGGTATGTAAAAACTAAAAAAGTAATTTGTCGTCATTTACTCAGCTTCGTCCTGCTAACTCGAGTTGTCTAACTCGAGTTACCCGAATTTCATATCGAGTTAACCCGAGTCGTGGTTTTCCCGAGTTGGCNGGGGGTGTGGGGGGGCTACACGATATTAGGCAGGTGTATGAGTTTGTTTTTGCTCTTCAGTGTATATACCAGCTACAGAAAATGACTGTGTTGCAATCAAGCAGTCTCCTGTGGAATACAGAGAGGAGGAAGTTACTAACAGCTTCAAATTTCGGCAGGGTATGTAAAATGAGGAGAACGACCTCTTGGAAAAACTTTGTTCACTCCATATTGTATAGGAACTTGAGTACAGAAGGTACATAGTCTAGCATTGCCAACGAACCTGTATCAAAGCGCAAAATTGCCGAAGAACATGGAATTGTGGCAATAGAGTGAAATGTTTTGGTATTACTATTCTTAACGTTCATAATATTAATTCTGTAGTCCGATTAACTCATACGCAGTGATGTAAAATTCTTTTATTATAACATATTTGGTATGTGATGATATACTCTCTCAGAAGATAAATAACAATGTCCGAAAGAAGATGTCAATATTGGCCAGGTAAAAATGTTCAGCCATATCTGTCATGTATAGATAGCACTTTCGTATTTCCGAGTAAAATTAACAGTTAAACAAGAATAGTAGTATTATTTTGTAAAATATTTGTGCTAGAATATTTTCTTCGTATTATTATTTTACTGATTTCAGATGAATTACTGCACAATTGTAAACCGGAAACCAATTGTAAGGCGTGATTGGTATTATTATAATCAAGTACAAGGGCAGTTGCTCTTAACGTGCAGAAAATTTTAGTAGTACAATAAAGTTCCGTCTGGTACAAGGTTCAGGGATCGGAGTTCGGAGGGACATCACAGGCGGAGGTTGCAGCCGCCGGCCAGCGGCATGGTACGGCCATGATATACACACAATGCCTGTTTCACCGTAAAAATTACTTCCAAAATTAATTATTTTAGCAAGAAATAATTTTTTCACACAAATTTACTAAAAAATGGAAAAATAAAGAAAGCAGATTTGAAGCTCCTCGAAGCAAAAGCCAAAAATTCCTATCGATCAAGAGGATAAGTGTCTCTTAGCAGAATGAGGCCCTTAATCCTCAGAGCAGGAGAGGAGGATTCGTGACTCCAAGCCAGGTCAAGCGACCGGAGAGAATCAGCAGACCTGGCCCCCTCCCCTGGCAAACATCCTTCACCTACCATTTCCACACCCCTCTACCTCCATCACTCCTGACAAAACCACTCTTCGCCTTTACCACACACCCTCCCCTCCCCAGACCGACATTTATTATAAAAAAATCTGGAAATTTTTTAAAATAACTTCAAAAAATCGAGACACATATCTTGTTACCCTTACACTAATTTACCGCTCTCACCTCACAAAATGTTTGACCTCTAACCTCCGCAAGTTATTAAAAAATTAAGACAAATTTAAAAATTCTGAAAATTCTAAAAATTCTAATAACATGCAATGTTACTCCACCCAACCTAGCTCATCCCACCACCCTCGCCTCATTCCCCTCCAACCCCACCTGCTGGCAATTGTTATAAAATCTAGAAAAATCGCAAAAAATTTATTCTAATAATCGAGGAACACATAATGTGAACCCCACACTGACCACACAACCCTATTCAACCCTTCCCCAATAATAAAAATCGAGAAAAGTAAAAACATTTCTTGAAAATCGCATAACGATAACACTAGACACTATTCCCTTGCACCCCCTCCAACACCATCCACTCAACACCCCACTCTCTGCCTCACACCCCTCACCACAAACCCCTCACCATGCAGGTCTCTCAATCCCCACAATCCCTTCATCATTCCACACATATTATAACCCCTCATAAACACAGTGACCATGTCCATGACTTTGACTAATGCCATTGACCTTGACTCGTGCCCTTGAACCAAAACCTTCTTGACTCATTATCTAGATCGGTGACACATGACCTTGACCTATGACATTGGCTAATTACCTTTACGTCAGTGACCTTGACCTTGAAATAAAAAATAAGAATAAATCATTAAAAAATCAAAGAATCTAAGAGAAAAATTAATACCTAATGCGAAAAACCAAGTTGGATGTGTGTGAACCTAAAACCTCTATTCGCATAAACATGTCAAAGCACAGCCACTCATTGGTATGATGATCAGAAGTTGAATGAACTCACCCCTATATTTCATTAGCTATATGGCCAGTCTACCTTATGACCACAAAGCAAATTACTGATTTTATGTAACATGCAAACTCCCTTCGACCTACCCCTGCACACCCCTCTTAGCTTCTCTTTCCATGCCATTTACTTACCACACCTCAGCTATCATCACACCCATGCATGATGCCACCCCCTCTCCTAGCCAACAAATAACTCGCCTTAGCTCGCTCAACTTGAAATATATCCTCGCAATCATCCATCCACAATACTTTCCACTCCCATCTAATGCCCAATCATTTCCTGAAGAGACTGACTGCCCAAAACTAGCTCCTGCACATACCAATTTCAGAAAAAATGACTACAATGGTGGACAAGGCCAACCGACCATGCCACACACCTATACCAAAAGTCAATGATGGCTAGTCTCGAAAGATGTCGCAAAATGCAAATGTTTTTACTTACCTCTTCGCACTAAAGTATCACAAAACTTCACAGAATATTCGCAATTATTCGCAAACACTTCGCAAATCATTCACCCACAACTGTCCATACCAAGAGGTCTACACCATCAAACTGTACTTTCCAACCAGCTTGGGAAACATCCAACTCCACTCGAGGCCATCCCCTATCAAACTGACTAGAACAATGGGCGATACCAACCAGTAAAACCAACCTTCCGCCCATCCAGAATCCAGACCAACAGAAAAACAAGATTTAATGGATATACTAAAGGGCAAGAATGTCCAATCGAACCAATCATACCAGTCATACGATCAAACCATGCAGACAAACCTTACCTACCATCCACTTGAAACTGTAATATCAAACATCTATATGAACTGCCCATACTAGCCAACCATACGAACCATCCATTTCAGGCATCAATGAGATACGACCTTACAATCCAAACATACAAAACATCAATACCAGCTTAAAATGACAAACACACATGACAGTCAACTGCATCCCCAAAAGATATGAACCATACATATCAAACATAAAATCCATCCAGTCTAATGGCTATCAAGCTCAGCCATCCATAAAAACTGCTAAACCAGCCGGCCAGTCATACAAACTGACCATTAAAACTAAAATCCCACATAATGCAAATCCCATTACTTACCCTTACCATTGCACAAAATCATTGCATATATATGCCAAACTTCCCAAAACATCTCATCTACAGCTATTCACGCCAAATGAGCATACCAGTTGACCAGACAAACATCCCGATTAAATTGACCATCCATACAGACTGGCCATACAAACAATATGTACCAACTAATCAGCCAAACATACGAATCACCCATATCAAACACCCTTTCCAACCAACCAGACCATCAGTCCATCAAAACCGACTGGAGCTACCATTGGACAAGACCCTCCATACCAAACGTCCATACCTGCCATATGATTCAACCTTGCCACCCCACCATATCATCAATGTGTACAGACCATCCATACGAGTTGTCCACTTAAAATAGTTGTATCAAACATCCATATTAACTGCTCATACTAGCCAACCATACCAGACATCCATGATAACCATCCATACAAGCAATCCATACAAGCCATCAGTACCAGTGTAAAATACGAAACAACTATGACAACTATCCACACCTCCAAACCATTCGATTCGCTCATACCTAATTGCTATCAATATCAGCCAACCATAACATCCATTAATGTCGACCAGTCATACAAACTGGCCATTCTGGCCATACATAAGGACCATACCAAAAAACTACACCAGCTGACCAGACCACCAATCCATACTGGCAAATGACTGACTGCACCCAAGACAATTTCCTATCAAGAACAGATCATGATCAGACCTATTCCCACCAAACTGATTATTAAAATGGTCAAGACCATCCATCTGTACCAACACACATCTATGGCCAATTTCGAACAAAGTCAACTAATATGAAAGTCGTAGTAACCAATTCGCACAACATCTTCCCAAAACCTATCACCTACAGCTAACCATGCCAAAGGACCATACAGGCGATCAGACGATCCATACAGACTTGCCATTACCAGCAGCCTACACCTTACAGCAGTACCAGCCATCGAGACTATCCAACCTCCTGGACAAACCTAACTGGCCAAGGACTTGCACAACCCAAGACTTACAAGGAGATAGATTACTGGGGATTGTGGCACTGCATGTGCCACAACCAGCACCGCATGCACCACAGGCACCATAATCAGCTCCGCACACACAGCATGCACCAAAATCAGAATTGCATGCACCACAATCAGCCCCACATGCACCACAATCAGCACCACAATCACCATCGCACTCACCACAGTCAGCTCTGCATGATCTGCAATCAGCTATGCATGCACCTTTATCTGCACCACATGCTCCACAGTCACTCTGCAAACCTTCCACAATCGGCACCTTATCCTCTGCAATCGCTCCATAGTAGTTCCACCCACACAGCAATGTTCACTCTGTACTCCACAATCACTTAAATTCGTCCAGACCTGTAAGTTATCTTCTTATGCTTGTTTGATATTGCACAGAGCAGGAGATAGCCTAAACAAGCCTTCTAATAAACTTCTCCACCTAAAAAAAATCAATTTGGAGGAATAACTTCCTCACAAAAATACACGACACCTCATTGGTGTAGATGGATGCAAGGCCTCCATCTTCAGCTTTGTCGCAGATGAAGCTGAGTTGTCGTGTTTTTTGTGGGGCGATTATTCCTTCGGATATATAATTTTTTAAGTAGAGAAGTTCATCAGAAGGCTTGTTTGTGCTACCTCCTCCTCGATGCAATATAAAATATGCAGAAGATAGCTTACAGATCTGGATGAATCTGTGTGATTGTGGAGTATATTGGTGCAGATTGCTGTGTGGGTGGTATTATTGTGGAGCGATTGCGAAGCATATGGGGCCAATTGTGGCATGTTTGCTGAGCGACTGCGGAGCGTGCACTGCAGGTAGTCGTGCATGCAGAGGTGATTGTGGAGCATGCAGAGCTGATTGTAGTGCATGCACTGCTGATTGTGGTGCATATGGTGCTGATTGTGGTGAATGTTGAGTGTGTGGTTCTGATTGTGGTGCATATGGTGCTAATTGCTGTGCATTCGGTGGTGATTGTGGTGCTTGCCATGTGTGCAGTGCTGATTGTAGTGCATGCAGTACTGACTGTATTAAATGCAGTGCTGGTTCTGGCACATGTATTGCTTTCAACCCCTAGTCATCTATCTCCTTGTAATTCTTGGGTTGTGCAAGTCCTTGGCAGTATGGTTCATCCAGTTGGTTGGATGGTCTCGGCTGCTGGCGTGCGCTGCTAGTAATGGTCATTCTGTATGGATGGTCTGCTCGCCTTTATAGTTATTTGGTATGGTTGGCTATAGTTTATATGTTTTGCAAAGATTTTGCATGAAGTGATTACTGCGAGATTAGTATTAGTATACTTTTTTTCAAGATTATTCATCGATGTTTGTCGGTACAGATGGATGATCTTGAAATTTTAATAGTCTGTTTGGTGTGAATAGGTTTCATCAGAATCTGTTCTTGATAGGAGTTCATCTTGGGAGCAGTCAGTCGTTTGCTAGTATGAACTGATGGTCTGTTCGGCTGGTATTGTTCTTTGATATGGTCCTCAGCTATGACCAGAATTACCAGTTTGTATGACTGATCGGCATTAACATATGTTATGTTTGGCTGATCTTGATGGCCATTAGAAATAGGGGAATTGAAATGTTGGGTGGCGTGGATGGGTGTCATGGTTGTTTCGTATTATACAATGGTACTGATAGCTTGTATGGGTGGTTCTCGTGGATGTCTGGTATGGCTGGCTAGAATGAGCAGTTCATATGGATGTTTGATGCAACCTTTTTAAGTGAACAGCTTGTATAAATAGTCTGTACATATTGATTGTATGGTACGATGGCATGGTCAGATTGCATGGCATGTATGGATCGTTGATATGGTTGGTCTTGTCCATTGGTATATCCAGTCGGTCTTGATGAACTGATGGTCTGGTTGGGTGGAATGGGTGTTTGGTATGGTTGATTAGTATGTTTTGCTGATTGGTTTGTAAATATGGTTCGTATGGCCAGTCCGTATGGATGGCTGATCTGATCGGGCTGTTTGTCTGGTCGACTGCTATGTTCCTTTGGTGTGTATAGCTGTAGGTGTGTGTTTTGCGAAGTTTAGCGGATATTTGCAAAGATTTTGTGCGATGAGATAGGAAATTGATTTTGTACTATGTGGGTTTTTGTTGTAATGGTCAGTTTGTATTCCTGGTTGGCTGGCTGGTTTAGCATTTGTTATGGATGGCGGAGTTTGATGGCTGTTAGACTGGACAGATGGAATTGACATTTGGTATGTGCAGTTCATATCTTTTGGAGGTGATGTTGACTATCATGTGTGTTTCGTACTGATATGGATGTTTCGTATGGTTGGCTAGTATGGGCTGTTCATATGGATATTTGATACAACATTTTAAAGTGGATGGTAGACAAGGTTTATCTGCATGGATTGATGGCATGGCTGGTATGATTGGGTCGATTGGATATTCTTGCTAATTCGTATCTCTAGTTAGTCTTGTTTTACTGTTGGCCTGGATGGGTTGAATGGATGTTTTGTATGGGTGATTAATATATTCAGTCGGTTTTACTGGTTGACCTAGACCATTGTTCTAGTCAGTTTGGTAGGGAATGATCTCGAGTGGAGTTGGGATGTTTGCCAAGATGGATGGACAGTATGGTGGCTGGTATAGCCCCTAGAGTATGGAAAGTTGTGGGTGTGATGATTTGCGAAGTGTTTGCGAAGATTTGCGAATATTTTGTGAAGTTTTGTGATTCTTTAGTGCGAAGAGGTATGCAATGATATTCGCATTAGACGACATTTTTCGAGACTAGCCACCATCGACTGTTGTTATATGTGGGTGGTATGGTCAGTTGGCCTTGTCCACTGTTCTAATAATTTTTTCAATGAATTAGTATTGGCAGGAGCCAGTCTTGAACAAAGTCAGTCTCTTCAGGAAATGATAGGGCATTAAATGGGGGGTGAAAAGTCATGTGGATGGATTATTGCAAATATTGATTGCAACGGGCAGGCTAAAGCGAGTTATTTTTTTTGGATAGGTGCTGAGGTGGCAGCATGCATGGATATTGATGGTAGCTAAGGTATGGAAAGTAAATGGCGAGGGAAGTGAAGTAATAAGTAGTATCACTGGGTGGGATGGTTGGAGGTTGGCATGCATGTTACATAAAGTCAGTAATTTACTTTAGGGGTCGTAAGATTGATCGACTATATAGCCAATGATAAAAAGAGGTGGGTTCATTCGGCTACTGATCGTAATACCAAGCAGTGGCTGTGCTTTGCTATGTTTATGCGAATCGACCTTTTAGGTTTACACAATTGACTTTGTTTTTCAAATTAGGTATGTATTTTATTCCACTATGATTCGTAAAATTTTCACAATTTTTCTTAATTTTAGATTTTAATGTCAAGGTCTCTGAGGTCAAGGCTGTAAGTCAAGGTCTCTGAGGTCAAGGTCATAAGTCAAGGTCTCTGAGATCAAGGTCTAAATACAAGGTCTCTGAGGTCAAGGTCATTGTCAATGTCAAGGATCATGGGTCAAAACCATGGGTGAGGTCAAGTGTCAGGGTCAGAGAAAAGGTCATTGTTCAAGGTCAATGGTCAATTTCATGTTCCAAGGTCATCATAACTAATATTATATATGCGAAAGTGTGTTTGTTTGTCCTTTCACGTCTCAATTGAGCAACGCACCGACGTGATATTTGTACAGAGATAGTTGGAGGGCCGGGAAGTGACTTAGGCCACTTTTTATCCCGAAAAAATATACCATTCCCTCAGGAATTTATTTTTAGTAAAAATTGCAGTCGGGTACAGTACTGCGTCAATGTAAGTTGTTAGTGTGGAACGAAAGCACAATGTCACACAAAAAAGCGATAGAGGCCCTAAACCAAACTCTACAAAATATATACGAAACAATACAAACATTATGGGAGGAATCAAAGCCTGTCTCAAGTCACTAAGTTTATGGGCAAATGTCAAGAAATCCAGCTCGACGACAAATATGAGAGTGCACCTCTACAATGACGTTGATATAGGACATTATGCTGATACACTATTAAAAATTGGAGACGGGTGGTTAGAAACAGATGCCAAGGGCTGTGTGTCACTAACGGGGCATTTTAGTAATTTGGTGCAGAGCGATATGGAACTGATTGCTTGCGTTTACCCAGATCTACAAAACAATATAAATTATGACAAGTGGCTATGTATAAGAGCGATTCTAGCACAAAACAATGATATCGCTAGTGCTCTGTTCTGTGTTTATGATCAGTGTCTGTCTACTTACACATACCTTTATTTCTCCCTACAAGTTTTTTACTATAACCACTCTAGCGAAGCCGCGGGTAAAAGCCAGTGGGTTATAAAGTAAGGTCATGGGTTAAGGTCGTGGGCCAAGCGCATGAGTCAAGGTCAATGGCATAATTCAAGGCTACAGACATGGTCACTGGTTAGATGAGAGGGTTATGATTGGCGTGGGATGGTGTGGTGGTTGAATGGAGTGAGGGGACTGCTAGGTGAGGGTGTTGATGATGAGGGGTGTGAGACGGAGAGGGGGGTGTTAAGTGATAGGTGGTGGAGGTGGTGAGCAAGGAAAGATTGTCCAATATTATATTTTACTCGATTTATCTCATCATAGGTTGAAAAAAATGTCCATAACACATTGTGGATGGTCAGGAATTTGCAAAAATGCGTTGCAATGTTACTTTATCCACCGTAATCCACCGGCTACATGCTACGAAGAAGTGAGTAAGGCGGAGTATTATTCGGTATCTGAGATATGGCAACTCCTACTTCCGTATCATCATTAGAGACTGCTGGTGACATCAAAACTTAAAACGATAATTTTATTTATTTGTATTTTAACTGTTTTTGGTGGGTCCGAATTTTTCACACGTTCATAATTAAGGTATATTCGGTTATTTTACGTCGGGTTGGATTAGGCTAGTAAAAAGATGGATATTGAGTAGTCGAAATCGCATTCTGCCTAGCGTTATAATACTGGTCACGAAGTAGTGTGGACATTTGTAGAATAGTCTCATTACAAATATCACTTCTTGGAAATTTTTTAATCTTTCAGGACACGTTCTGGGCGGGTTTTTTCCGCCAAATGGTTTATTTCAGTATTTGCACCTAACATATGCACATACATGCAAACAAAGTATACACATATTAGTTGTAATTTAAATTATTTTACTTCATGTTTTCTGTGAGTAGTTTAACACATTTATAATAATTGTATTTCTGTCTAAGGCACATATGGCACCCTCATGTATTATTTGGTTACATGCAACGTAAGAAAATCATTGTAGTATATTATGTAAATTTTTATTAAGCTCGAATTTATTTTCGCTGAGTTTATTTAAGCAAATATCGTACGGCTCTGTTAGACTCGCCTCTTCGTACTTACAGGCTAAAACTATGTACTACAGAATGTGGTAAACTTACTTCTACTTTTTCGCGTGTGACATTGTTTTACTCTATATAATTTTTTTTTATTTATCGTACAATGCCTCAGATTTATTATTTTTCGACAGCTGAAATTAGTTTTAAAATGTGTAGTCAAAGGTATTAAATGTATTATTGTAAAATATATTTAAAAAAATTAAAACCATTAACGCTTTTAAATCTGTGTTTTATTTAGCGCCACAGTATGAACTACACATTTTACTGTACTACTCACTGTATGTACCAGTGGCGTGCGGTGAACTGTTGCAAGGTAAGCTGGCGTCAGCTACGTACTGTACCTTGTTGCTTGCTAGTTTACATTTCCACCATTAAAACATATTTCAGCACGTGACGCCATAGGAAGTGTTTAATTAGTGCCTTGCCTACTCGTTGTAAATGGTCAAACCACATTCTGTTTCCCTAGGCTCCACAGTGGATATTGGTTCCTGCTGCATGTATCGAGAATATACATCACTGAGCAAGCACAAGTTTACCTCGCAAGAGTTCACCACACGCCACTGGTGTGTACAATTATGAGAAATCTACCTACGTAAACGTCGTCCCATTTTGTTAATCCAGCATTCGTAATCCTTTTTGATGACCTCATATGTCATCCACCGGGAAGTGTAAACCACAAAGTAACAATATTAGTAGTAATTATAAAGTTCCTTCTGGCACAAGGTACAGGGATCGAAGTTGGGAGTTGTCTGCCATGATGTCACAGGCGGAGGTTGCAGCCGTTTCACCCCAAAAATACTTAAAATATTAATTATTTAACAAAAAAATCACTTTTTCACACATTTTTTTTTCAAAATAATGGAAAAACGAGGAAATGAGGAAAGCAGATTTGAAGCTCCTCGAAGCAAGAGCCGAAACATCCTCAGTCGAGCAAGAGAATTAGAGGCTCTTAGCGGAATAAGCCAATTAATCCTCAGAGCAGGAGAGGAGGATTAGTGACTCGGAGTCAGATCAAACGACTGGGGAGGATCAGCGGACCTGGCCACCTAACAAGAGCGCCATCCTGCACCTCCCATCTCCACATCTCTCTACCTCCATCACCTCCCCTCAACACCTTACTGCATCACCCCTCCCCTAGAATTTCTTATTAAAAAATGGGAAACATTTAAAAAACAATAAAAAGTCAAGAAACATAACATTAACCCCACTCTCATTCCACCACCCTCACCTTGCCCAATTTTGAACCCTCCACCTCCCAATCATTAAAAAAAAGAAATATCGCAAAAAATCTGAAAAAATTCTAAAAATTCGAAGAACATGTAATGTTACCCTGCCCATTCCTCACTCGTCCCATCACCCTTACCTCTCCTCCCCCTCCCTTACATTTTCTCCAACCACCTTGCAACTGTTATAAAATCGAAAAAAAATAGTAAAATAATTATTCTGAAAATCTATGAAAATATAATTTTAGCCCCACACTCACCACACCACCCTAACCATCCTAAGCCTTATAGTAAAAAATCGAAAAAGTTACAAAAATTTCTTAAAAATCGAGTAACATATAACATTAGACAATCTTCCCTTGCTCACTCCTCCAACACCATCCACTCAACACCCTCTTCTCTGCTTCACACCCCTCATCATCAACCCCCTTACCAAGCAGTCCCCTCACTCCATTCAACCCCCACACCTTCCCACGCCACTCATAACCCTCTCATCAAACCAGTGACCATGTCCATAACCTAAAATTATGCCATTGACATTGACTCATGCGCTTGACCCATTACCTTCACCCATGACCTTACTTCATAACCCACTAGCTTTTACCCGCGGCTTCGCTAGAGTGGTTATAGTAACAAACTTATAGAGAGAAATAAAGGTTTGTGTAAGTAGACAGACACTGATCATAAACATAGAACAGAGCACTAGCGACGTCATGTTTTGGTGCTAGAATTGCTCTTTTACATAGCCACTTGTCATCATTTATATTTCTTTGTAGATATGGGTAAACGCTAGCAATCAGTTCCATATCAATCTGCACAAAAATTACTCAAATCCCCCGATTGTGACGCACAGCCTTCGGCATCTGTTTCTAACATCCCATCTCCAATTTTTAATAGTGTATCAGCATAATGTCCTGTATCAACGTCATTGTAGAGGTGCACTCTCATATTTGTGGTCAAGCTGAATTTCTTAACATTTGTCCATAAGCTTGACGACTTGAGACAGACTTTGATTTCATCTGCAGGTGTGTCCCTCTGAATCACCGGTCGAGTTTGGCGGAAGTCACCAGCCAGTAGTACAACCATTCCTCCCATAAGGTCTGTATTGTTTCGTATATCCTGTAGAGTTCGGTTTAGGGCCTCTATCGCTTTTTCGTGTGACATTGTGCTTTAGTTCCACACTAACAACTTACATTGACGCAGTATTTTACCCCCAGCGCTATTTTTACTAAAAAACATTCCTGAGAGAATGTGATATTTTTTGGGATAAAAATTAACCTATGCCACTTTCCCGCCCTCCAACTATCTCTGTACAAAACATCACATCGATCCGTTGCTCCGTTGCGACGTGAAAGGACAAACAAACAAACAAACACACACACTTTCGCATTTATAATATTAGTTAGGATACATAAATTACAAGGAGACCTACCTGCACGCGAGTTTTCCAGTTACTGAATCGCTGAATCATAATGTTATCAACATATTTATACATCACTTTGTATGTCGTTATTCTTTATAATGCATTGGAGGAGAAATTAGTTAACACCAAGCCGTTTTGATAATTTTTATTATATAACATATTAATAATTTTCAATAATATTATTCTTTAAACATTTAGAGAATAATTTTCAATAATATTAATTCTCTAAACATTTAGAGTTTTATAAATGTCTTGTAATGAACGTTGTGTTAGTGTCATTGAAACCACTGTTTCATATGTTAGTGCATATAATCCCTTTCAGTTCTTGGAAACATGGACCACCACTTCCTTATCGCTCTCCTGTCTATTCCCGCATTCACTCTAGGCACTGGGGACAGAAACAACATATCTCCAAAAATAGATTTCCAGTTTTTGTGGGAAAAAAAAATCTTGTATTTTGATTATTGCTTTTACGTGATTATTATTATTCCATCAGTGTCGAAGTTGCAACACATCATATAGAACATGGTAAGATACAAGTCTCAGATATGATTTTATGTTCTGTTTATGCTGGATTCCTGTACTTCAATTCACCAAAATACTTTAAGAGGCTTATTTTCCATAATTATTTTCTTATGTAAATAAAAACATTTTTCTAGATATCAAATGTCACAAACAATTCTACAATATGCCAAAACACACTGCCGAAAACTGCATAATTTTTACTTTATTAATTCTCCAAAAAAAATTGATAATTGTACCCATGATTTTTAAACTGTTTAGCATAGCTTACCCAGTACCCTTAACTCCTTCCAGTCAATGTACCCTGAATACGGGACGTTCCCGAACAAGTGAGTTTATAGGCTTTTCACGGTCAGCTGAGCTTTCGAAAGCCCCGCTTGTACGCCATGTCCTTCGTGTGTTCTTACACCATAAGTACATTTAACATTGTCATGCGCCTGGTCACTTTGTTCACATGTTGGTAAAATTAAACTATGAAATTAAAATATTTCACGAATTTGCTAATTCTTACACTTATACATGACTATATTACAGAGATGATGCAAGATAAATAATAATAAATATTCACAAATATTTACCAAACTATTTTAATTCAGCGCAGAGATATGGAACTATACTTACTGCATGTCGTTACCGACTTTACTAGGTGCATGTCATTTAGTGTGCCCTTTTAAATATACGCATGCTGGTAAGGACAGTGAAAATTTTCAAATGTAGATTTCCAAAGGGCTCAGTTAACCATGAATAGTCTGTAATGATCTATACTGTACAAACCATAGACTAAAGATGAGGAAGACCGATTATCATATTCTTCGCATGTACCTAACACGGACCTACCTCACAGCAATACAATATTGCCAAAGTGACATAGTCAACATTGATGAACACGTTTATTCTCATATCAATTTTGAAAAGACAAGACCTTTTATATGAATAAAATACTTTTACCATATAGAATAAAATTTAATTGACCTAAAAATTATTTAAAAACATTTCAAAGCACTTGCGATATATGTATAAACAGTGTCCTAACATCAAATTCTATTCACGTCGTTTACGACAGTTGTGTTGGCAGAAAAACAGTCCATTCTCGGAACGCTGAAATTGGCTGCTGCTCACTTCGGGGACAACTCTGCACAATTTTTCCTTTACGGTACAACGCAGAAACTTTCGTTCGCTAAGAAAAGTTCCTCACGTTTGACAGATATCATTTGTTTTTCAGAATAAATTCCGTAATCTCATGAACAGCTGTTGCCAATAATATAAAGAAAAATTAAGTTTTAATCGCGTTATATAAAACAGCGTTACACAGATACTAGTGTTACGAACAAAAAATCGGTTCTCTGCAAAGCCTAAAACTATCAATATATATGACTGAATAGGTTAGGGGGGGGAAGGCTACAGGGGTTACGTCCCCCTCCCCCAACGCAAAAATGTAAAAAATATATTTTTGAAGTGAAGTTTGAACGAGAACCACGTGATATGAGAAAAAAAAAAACAAAATATTATTAAATGTGTGTTCTACAGTGAAAATTGTTATGAAATATACTGTAAAGTTTTTTACAAATATAAATCTTTATCTTTTTTTTAAATTTTATAAATAACAAATTAACAAAAAAGTTGCTTTTATTGTGCATTTTACTGCAAGGTTATGACTTATGTACTAGGGGTGACAACTGGCAAGAAAAAGCATACCTACCGGTACAAGTGTTCCCCCCTCCACCCCAAAACCAATACAATTCAGTGTGCAGGCACATATACAAGGGAGGAGTCCATAGGGTCAGGGTCGCCTACTCATGAAGTTCGTACCAGTTAACCACCTTTATGACGCATCCTCAGGTTACATTTAACTTCCGCCTAGTGCGTATTGATATTAGTCCCAGTTTTTTTTATTGTAGATTTTACCTTTAAGACGCATGGCTTCATAAAGTGTTTAATGTCAATAATAGTATCACCTAGTGACACTGAAGATTACATCGAATTAATTAAAGCTTACCTCCGTAGGCGCAGCTAGAGTTCCTCCCGGCAGGGGCGAGTATAATTTTTAGAGGATCTCTTTTACACTACATATTCATTGTTTAATTAATTTCGTCTATTTTTATACAATATACACTTATTGAGAGTTCTTAGTGTAACGGAGAGCATGGTATATCTGCGATATGTCTTCGACTTATAATTTTCATAGTTTCATAATTTCTTCTCTGTTGCAAAGGAACAAGTGTTACTTTGCACCCATAGTTCCATTCCAGAAGTCACACTCACAGAGAAGAGTAAGCCAGTTATATTATGTGAGCTTGTGTTGTTGGTCCAGTAAGAGGTAATGAATCTGCATCCGACTGAAACACTAAAACTCATCATATAAAAATTTAACATACCTGATTTTTAATGATACGTCCAACTTTCTAGTTTTGGCCATTGTATAAATGATCACATTCTTTATGCAGTGTATAAACACCAGTAAGTGTTTTTTTTTTTAAATTTTTACGAAGTTAAACATTGACTAATAAATTTAAGTTAATTTAGTTTATACACGTATGTAATAAAAAAGTTTACATTTGTTTAGGTTTTATTTGACAAACAAACGTTTTAATGGTGTTAACCGAACTACATCGAAACAATACAGAAAACTCGTGTGCCGTGTAGGAATACGTAATAGTGTAAATGCGGCAACACTGGCGGGGCCGTGCTGCCTGCGGGACAACACACCTGCGCTCCCCTCACGTAGCGGCGTACAGCCGTACTAATGAGATCGCGGTCTGGCCCGCGACACCCCTAATGAAGGCTGAGTGGCCCGACTGCTCGCGATAACTCAGAACTCTCTTGGCAACCCTCACACGGCGTGTTACCCTTCTCACTTCGCCCTCCGCAACCACATTTACACTATTATATACAGGCTGATTCTAAAATCATGAGACAAACATTGAGGGGTGGTAGAGCTCACTAAAACAAAAAATTATTGTATGGGAATATATGGGCGGAAGTGACGCGTTGAGGCACAAACACAAAAATATAACACATTAACGGCCACCACGATTGCCAGATTTATCGAGTCTCGATTTGTTCCTATGGGGGCATTTGAAAGCCCTCATTTACGAGACTCCAGTTGATTCCATTGAAGACCTCGTCGCTCGACTATCTTGTGCGGCTGCACGCGTGCGTGAAATACCCGGCGTATTTGAATCTGTTCGCCAATCACTCCACCGACGCTACCAAGCTTGCATTACTATCGGTGGTAGCAATTTTGAGGAATTATTATTAACATTGCTGTAAAAAGGCATTTAGCGGCGACGTTCTTAATAAACACTGTGTTGCATTTCATGTGTTATTTTTGTGTTTGTGCCTCAACGCGTCACTTCCGCCCATATATCCCTATACAATAATTGTTTGTTTTAGTGAGCTCTACCACCCATCAATGTTTGTCCCATGAATTTACAATCACCCTGGATATATATTTACCACTACATTGCCTGCCCTCCTAATTACAACCAGGTGCGCATACACAAGTCACTTTTAACAGGGGCCTCCGTCGAAAAATATTTATGACAGTCACATCATGTGGTTGTAAAAAACCTTCTTGGCTTTATCCAATAAATAAATTATTTTTGGAACCAGTCAAAAGCCAGACACGCATTATTTATACCCCGTGCCTATACCCTTTCTGGGTAATGCAAGGGTATAAGTATTTCCTTTAGCTTATGATTTTGTTATCTATCTTATAACTTTCCTAACTTTGGTTGTCTCGGGCCACGCAACTTTTACTTTTTGTTTTGTTTTTATTACTTTGCATACCATCCCAATTTAATTGATTATTTTTGTATATTAATACGAACTATATTTATTCTACTTCGAAGCTGCTCGGGGGGTGAGTGTGGTGCGGTTGATCTTGCCATCCAGCCTGACTCTCCTAGCAACCTGGAGGTTATGCTCTATATTCTAATGTATATATTACTTTTCTAAGACATTGTCTAGCAGCTCTACAATATATTAGTTATATCCATCCCCTTGTCAGGCAGCAGCCGGGAGGGGGACAGAGGAAACCTCTTCCACCCTCCTACACCCGCACAAATCTTCCTTCCGTCTGGTTTCTCGTCATTCGATTTTCATGTTCCATTGCAAAGTCTGTAAATGTCCAAACCCAATTAGCCTGGTTCGTTGTCTAGGTCACTGCCCCTCCTTTGTTCGTTTTACTTGTTCCAATGAAGTAACTATATAAATCTTTATCCCCAGAAAAAAAAATTGAAATGCCTGCAGTACTAAAGTGAAGAGCCANAAACTGGTACACCTGCCTAATATCGTGTAGGGCCCCCACGAGCACGCAGAAGTGCCGCAAGACGACGTGGCATGGACTCGACTAATGTCTGAAGGTATGCAGGAGGCAATTCACACCATGAATCCTACAGTGCAGTCCACAAATCCATAGGAGTGCGAGACGGTGGAGATCTCTTCTGAACAGCACGTTGCAAGGCATCCCAGATATACTCAATAATGTTCATGTCTGGTGATTTAGGTGGCCAATGGAAGAGTTTAAAGCCAGAGGAGTGTTCCTGGAGCCACTCGGTAGCAACTCTCGACGTGTGGGGTGTCGCATTGTCCTGCTGGAATTATCCACGTCCGTCGGAATGCACAATGGACATGAATGGGTGAAGGTGATCGGACAGGATGCTTACATATCTGTCACCTGTCAGAGTCGCATCAAGACGTATCAGGGGCCCCATTTCACGCAAACTGCACACGCTCCATACCATTACAGAGCCTCCACCAGCTTGAACAGTCCCTGTTGACATGTAGGGTCCATGGATTCATGAGGATGTCTCCACACCCGTACACGTCCATCTACCTGATACAATTAGAAACGAGACTCGTCAGACCAAACAACGTGTTTCCAGTTATCAACAGTCTAATGGCGGTGTTGGCGGGCCCAGGCGAGGCGTAAAGCTTTGTGTCGTGCAGTCAACAACGGTACACAAGTGGGCATTCGGCTCCGAAAGCCCATATCAATGATGGCCCGTTGAATAGTTCGCACGCTGGCACCTGTTGATACCCCAGCATTGAAATCTGCGCCAATATATGAAAGGGTTGCATGTCTGTCACGTTTAATGATTCTTGTCAGTCGTCGTTTGTCCCGTTCGTTCACGATTTTTTCCGGCCGCAGCGATGTCGAAGATTTGATGTTTTACCGGATCCCCGATATTCACGGTACACTCGTGAAATGGTCGTACGCGAACATCCAAATTGTATCGCTACCTCGGAGATGCTATGTCCCATCACTCGTGCGCCGACTATAGCATCACGTTCAAACTCACTTAAAACTTGATAACCTGCCATTGTAGCAGCATTAACCGATCTAGCTGCCGACCGCATCGCATTACTCTGATTGGTTACATACCTCTAGTATTTGCATACGCACACCTATACCAGTTTTTTTTGGCTCTTCAGTGTATATACCTACCTTAATTGCACCGTTTTATTATTATTTAATATATATGCAAATATTTTGAATTAGGAAACATTCGTGTGCTTAAAGAAGCGCCAGTAATATCAAAATCTAAGAATCGGTAGTTTGCAAATATCAGAAAATGGGCTGTAAACCGGACAAATTTCCATTATACCGCGATAATAAAAAAAAAAAGAGAAATTGGATGAATTTCACTGTTATTTCACAACGCAGTATTCTGAATTAAACAGCAGCTACGCGATGAAAATAGCAGAGAAATCCACTAAAGTGGTAAACATTTTACGTCCTGTTCATATTTACCATTGCGCCTTTTCACTGCCCTACATTTACCACGCACACAAAGCCAATCGATGAACGATTCGCTGTAATCTCGTCTCATATTTTAACACCGTTATTCTACGTCCTCCTTGATTTATCGAACAGCTGTAAATAGGGAAACAACCTGGTCAAGACTAAATGGCTTTGGTGAAGCATATTTATTACAGCACTTATATAAAAGCTAAACTGTCTAAGGATGTTGTAGATTTATGAATGAAACTTTGGTTTATAAGCTCAGGCAAAATCGACAAACACATAACATTCAAATGCTCCGCCGACTGACCTTACGAAATTTGAGTAGGTCTCTATTAGGGGCTTAGTTTTTGCACACGGTAAATAATAAAATTAAAACACAGCTTATATTAGGATTCGGTTTTACTTCAAAAATGGTATCGTATAAAATTTTTCTTCATTTAACTTATTTAATTGTTGTTATTGTGTCTACATTTACCACATATTGTTCACAATTGTCAAAAACTCTTGAAGCAAACCTTTGAAGAATATATTTTTTCGTAACTGCTTATATTTGAACGCTGATTCTACCTGGCATTTCTAAGTTGGCAGCGATATTTAAAACAATTGCCAGCATTTTCCTTTTAATACAAATTGAATATATTATAATTGGAGGACACAGAAATTGATTTTTTTTGTCTTTTTACTTGCTTGTTTAAAATTCTCCTAAACGTCAAATACTTTCGTTTCTTACAATTTTACACCAACTCTTCTAACTTTTTTTAATTACATGGAAGGATACATAAGGACTGAAACAAGAAACTGAATATGCATTCAAACGTGCTACTGTAGGATATTCGTCAACAGTAACGGAAAATCTAAAACAAAATTATTTCTAATCTAATCTTCATACCTGCTCCAAAACTCGCAGAATTCCACCAAGTTCGAAATAAAATTACTGTAAATCTGGCTGTTTGACATGATAGCTTGTGTGTTGTTATCAGCAGTCGTAACGGGAAAACAGAGATGCCTAACAACTTTAATTTGGATGTTTTGTTTCACGCCGAAAAGTAATTTTGTCTTCTCAGGCTTCCTAATTTGTTCACAGTAATAAACTCCGTACACATGACATTTTTCAGTACGAAGGTAGAAAGGGCTTAATGTCTTGTGAGCAGCAAGGTCATTAGAGATGGCAAGTTTCTCAGATAATCATGAGCGGGGAAGGAATCAGCCATGACCTGCCAAATACTTCGGTTTAAAAAGAGAAGTTAACAAAAGAGATAAAACAATGTATAGTCCTCTGTAATCTGACCAATGAGGGGACAAAGCATTTTTATAGGAGCAGTGTGTCTGTGTGGCTGCGGGTATTCGACGCGACTCGAGAGAGAGAGAGAGAGAGAGATAGAGAGAGAGAGAGAGTTCGGCAGTCCTCGGTCTATCAGGGAGCCAACTACTTCGGCTAGTGGGAACTGGCGTATCTGCTTGGGAGGGTTAGGGGCTACCTCCCGGCATTTGAACTGCGTTGCAGGGTGATCGAAATCCAGATATTTTTTTGGAAGCTATAAAACGTGCGTTTGATGTGCTGAACTAAGAAAAGAACACAAGCTTTAGACTACGGATTTTGATTACTTTTAAGACATCACGCACATTGAAACACAATTTCAGAGCACTCCGGCATGGTTACAAACGGATTTTTTAAAGCTCTGTATCTCAAAATATACGCATTATATACATACAAATGTACTTTAGCGACATGCACTGAACCTTGGTACAGACTTTCCACCAACCAATTATAGGGTCGCCGCTTAAGTCCTATAGGTACACGCAGTACGACGAGAATACAGCACGCCAGTTCAGAGCCCTGCACGTAGCGGCGATGGCGCACTTGTAGCGCGTGCTAGTGTAGCCCTTGCTCTTTCGCTTCTCGGCCTCAAACGCCGAAAAAAGCTCCAAGCAGGCGGGCCCCTTAAGAGGTTTACACAAATAAAAATTTCAACAGTAATAAGAAAACAGTATGCAGTAGGGCCCTAAAACTGATTTGACAAAATAACAATATTATATTGCATAATTTCTACCAATAGAAAATATTTTTCCGTGTGTTATTTGAAATAAAAAAAATACGCAGATTTTTATTTAATATCATTTTTACAGCTGACGTTTTAGAAGCAGCCACCTCAAATCAATCTCTAAAGTTTGTTATTAAAAACAATAATATACATATGCTTTCATTTGAATGAACTCTATGTCCCATATGTATGATTGACTATTTTAACGTGAATAGCATAAAAAACATTACAGATAATCTGATAACGCAGCTTGTATTGGACGCTATAAAGACAATTTACAAATGTTCAAAATATCTACCATCAGCAGCAAGACATCGTCTACAATGCTGTAGAGCAGAACGACGATCGTTAGCTACTGTTTCAATGAGAAAGGATTCACAGGCGGTCACAATCGCATCTCTCACGGCATCCAGTGTCCATGACTTTGTGGTGTATGCAGCGTTCTTCAGAGATCTCCACACACAAAAATCTAATTATGTTAAAACTGGAGATCTAGGTGGATACTCAACATTTCCTCGTCCGCCTATCCACCTTCCAAAAAATGTTTCATACAGGATAAAAACGTTAGTATAATGTTTGTTGTCGTTGTAAACGTTGAAAACGCACCCACAATTCAACACGCCAATCTGGGTCATCATTCATTGCGGGAAGTAGCGTGGGAATGCAAGGCCTCCTTTTTAAATGCTATGTAGTATGTACACATGATGTACATACGCCAAACTCACGCGCAGCTTGTCGTACCGACTTCGAGCACTCTGGGGAATGTATGAAGGTCTGCAACATAGATCCCTCACTTCCTTCGTCCGCTGCAATTCTCTTCCTGCCTCACCGTCCTTTATTCACATCACACATAATTCCGTTCCTCTCAAACTTTTCACGTAATAGTGTCATTGTCACTCATGACGGTGGAGCAGTATCGAATTCTCCCCTCCACTGTATCTGCACCTCTACTACATTCTCACATTTCTACTAACACTTTAAAATACACTTAAGTTGCTTGAAAGAAAACTTCGTCACCTCCGCCATTTCATCTACAATTCTCAGTTCTGACCCAAAACTGACAACAGTAGAATGGCTACACGCGCTCACACACATGTAATGTAATTATAAAATCAAATACACGCAGTCCCATAATATTTTCTTTAATTATTTCTGTGTCATTAACATACTAAGAATGAGCAAGTTAAATTGTGACACCCGGTGTTCTCTTCTGTGATAGGCTAAACTTAAAACTTTGGAATTTGTAAGCAGTGAGTAACAGCACATTTATTGTGTACACTGCAATTTAAGACAAGACGATGGAAAACTTTCCACGCCGTACAACTTAATGCTTAAGTTTTTAATTGTGTAAACCCCTTTAGCGATCATATATGCTGACCACCTTCAGGTAGGTGTGACAATCCCAAGTTGAGCCGAAGTAGAGTAGGTGGCCCCCGAGGACTGCCGAACTCTTCCGAAGCGAGCCGAAGACCCGCAACCACACAGCCTCATCACCACCATTAAAAATACATTGTACACATATCAGCCAAGACTAAAAAAATACTAATAACATACATTTTAACCTAAGATAAAGTCGTACGTTGTCGACAAAGACCAAGATAAAGCACACATACCTTATTTAACTAAGCTTTGGTGAACTTAAACTATTAACAATACATGCATTTCTTTAAAAACCGCTAAAGTTTAAACTATTTAGCAAGTTTATCGAGTCACGGAGCTGTAAACAGTGAAGAGTGGTTTCGTAGGTAGGTAGTTGGGCTTGTCTTGTCGACAGCGAGGTCATTCGAGATGGAGCAAGTTGCTCAGAGATGAGAGAATGGGAAGGATTCGGCCATGACCTGTGTTAAGGAACTATCCCAGCATTCTCCTGGAGTGAGTTCGGGAAATCATGGGAAACCGAAATCATTATGGCCGGACCAGGCTTCAAACCCCGGTCCTCCCGAATGCGAGTCCGTAGTTTAACCACTGCGCCACTTCGCTCGGTGAGAGGCTTCGTGATACATGTTTGATGTCATCAGTTTTTATGAAACATTTTATGAATTTCTACGTACGGAATATCTGCTGTTCCATCAGATTGACCAATTTTTTCGCATAGAGAACATTACTCTCATTTCCGACCCTTAGCTGCTAGTTGCATGTAAATTTATCCACTTATTACTCGCGTAATGTTCTGTTTGTAGCTACTGTACACCTCATTAAAGCGGCATGCGAACGGAGAAATTTGACGGTTTTTCTGCGATTTTTTTGTACATTGATTTGAAAAACCTGTTTGGACAGCACATTTTTGTGTTTTCACATAAGCGCGCTTATTTATGGAGACAATCCCATTTTCAAGGTCACTGCTTGTGGAATGTGCTTAACCGTTATAACATTTAAAATGCGGACGTATTTATACCCCCATTCTCACACACGCAAATACACCATAGCAGAAAACATGGTGCGCGGACTGGGTTGCAGTGCGCTGGTAATACGGGTTTTTAAAACAAACTATTTTAAGTGCGCACTATCTGTTTCGATGCGAAAAGAGATGACACTTTAGACTAGGGCGGAATACAATTTTCAACATGTCAAGTTTAATGACCTAGAATAGTGTCCTACATTGAACTTCGGTACAACGTTTCCACTATCAAAATAATATGGTCAACTCTTAAAATCTCATGGTGTGTTTTGTAAGATGGAAATCCTACACGCCAGTTCAGAGCCTTTCCTGTAATGGCGATGGAGCACTTGATGCGTATGCCAGTGTCGCCTCTATAGTTTCTACGCTTTTGAACCTCAGAAACGGAAAATGTCCTCAGGTAGAAATGCGCCTTAATTTAATGTAATAAATGGAAGCTCCAGAAATGGTGTTGAGATCGTGCCTGCTGAAGATGAAGCAGGTGTGTGTAAGCGCTGTCCACAATTGCTTTGTCAGTTCAGCAGCTCACACGCACACACACGCCGAGCGGCGCGATGTATTTATATCCGAGCTTGCGTGCCCGTGACCAACTCACACTCGCGAGAACGTCAGTTCAATGACGAAATGTTACACAGCCGGTGGTTCCCCACAAGTACAGTAGCTCGGCATCATAATTCTGTACAGAGGCCACGGTTGCCGTAGAGGGTAGAGAACTTGTCTCGCACCAAGGCAAACCAGGTCAGATTCCCGGCGGGGCCACTCCATCATTTCCACAAAATCTTGGAAACGTGCCGGACGATACCGTTTGTTGGTGGATGTCCTCCTCAGATCTCCCATTTCCCCCGCCCCATCAATCTAGCGCTGCTCCATACCCACCTTGCTTTACCATCATAAGCTCTGAAGTCCCGGGTGTTAAGAACCTCCCAAACTTCTCGACTCACCAATACATTCTGAACAAACGCCTGACCAGTTCGTCAACATCACACTTCTCTACTGGACCACTCAGTTCTTAGGATCGCATCCTATTTAGTAACAGTGCATGAAAGGAAAGATGATGGTAGATAACGTTAACATATCGTCGACAGCGAGGTCATTGGAGAAGAAGTAAGCTGCTCAGAGAACCAGGAACAGGCAAGGAATCGACTAGGAACCATTCCAGCACTCGCCTGGAGTGATTTCGGGAAACCATGGATATAACCTAGATCAGGATGGCGGTATGTCCCCAGGTCCTTCCGAATACATGTACGAATGTTACCACTGCGCCACGTCGCTCAGTAACGAATAAAGATTTGTATTGCTTTCATTTTTATAATATATGTCTATATTTTTGTGTGCTTCTCACTGTTCCAATTTTCTGCTGTACTGTGAATTATATTTCTGAATATATTCTATGCACGCTTTTATCGGCTGTTTTATACTTTGGTTTATTGTCTTTATTTTTGTGTTGAATGAAGATGTACTTCGTTTTTTTCCAATATTTGTTAACGGCTAACTTTGTTTAAGATACTCGCATTCTTTTATCGCCGTGACTACATTTAACTATACAAAACGCTATTCACGAATTGTTGCGTATATACAATGTTTTCTGATATTTTCAAATAACACATTTCAAAACTAAAATTTTTGCGCGCATAGCTCCCTTAATAATAACGTTAGTGGATAGGCTGTACATATATTTTGTCTTTTTATTCTGTCAAGGTTTGACCCCATGTTTCACAAACGCCTGGTATGTACACGTAAACACATACATACGTGTCCACGCGTATAATGATGTAATCTGTGATGTGGGTGGTATGGTAGCAGGTAACTCTCCACCACGGCGAGTCAGCAGCTGACGAGGGAAGGCTGATGTGCAGCTGGAGACGGTGCCAGTGCTCACAGTATACTTGCCCCCGCGTACACAACCATGCGTGGGGCCGCAGCTGTTCTACTGGGCGTGTTGAGGCAGGCGCCAACACCTGCCAGCTCAACAAGTCTGCCGCGGTGCCTAGTCATATGCCGCTCAGCCCTGCACAAGTCACTTCCACCGCTTCTGTCACTCGTGTTCAACCTCCGCGCTGTAGCGTCAACTTTCAGGCCAACCAGAACTTCAGCCACAGGCAACGAATTAAGTTGGAATCACAATAGCCCGACGAATAAGACACTACACCCCGACATGACGTTACAGCACAACGAATTGCCAGACTATATAGCATGTCCCAATAAAATGTACTCGCCTGTGGAAGACAATAAATGCTGAGTTTACTAACAAAGGAAATGTTTAAGAATGGAAATGAACTATATTTACGTATAGTTCAATAACATGAATCAAATAAACGTACACGAGTTACACAAGACATCAAAAACAATCAACAGCACTGCAATATAGCCACACTCTGGGCGATTACATTTTATTGGGACATTCTGTAATTTATTGAGTTTTCTCAAAATCCCGAGAATATCTGCCCGACAAGTGTAGTATGTACTTGGCTTTTTGAAAACTTTTCAAACGGAAGCTGTACTTATACAGTAGGAAAATGCGCACGGAATTCTGTTTTGTAGTGTATTTACATTCTTTGCGCACCCGAGTAGCCTGACTCAACGTAATGTAGAAATTGAATCAAATTTTGTAGAGCTGATGGTGCTTTTATTTTGTCGCACCGACGTCACATTCAACTTACATTTTATTGGCTACTACTGAGATTTCGTCGTGTCGGGTTCGTCGGGGCATTGCGACTCCAACATTTGTGTTTCCACAAGGGGGACAATTCTGAAACTTTTTGTGACTACCCTCCTAATTCTCCACTCTTATCTTTCCCTATCAGGGTATTTTGTACTGAGCGGTTTAGTGTAGTGGTAAACCCTCGGCCTCGCATTAGGAGGACCTGGGTTCTAATCCCAGTCTGGCGACCCTGGTTTCAGTCGCCAGTGGTTAGCCGCAATCACTTCAGGCGACTGGTGGGATGGCTCCTTCCCCGCTCTTACTGGTTTGTGTCTGGCCTAGTGGATGCTGCGCCGAAATGTCTCTCTACGACGTCTGGAATGTTTTGCAATTTTTTAATTAATTTACGATTGTCATAATTATCAATTTTGTGGGTTTTTATGATTTGAATGTTAATGATTTGTTTATAGATTTTTTTTTGTTTTTCTGTCTACACTGGCTAGTACTCAATGACACTGTGCATTTAAATATTTCAGGGAAAAATTAAAGTTGAAATTTTTATGTAGGCCACAGGCTTAAACACTTACATTGTACAATTTCACCAGCCAAAATCCCGCACTGGCTTCATGTCCTAGAAAAGTGCATCAAGACCGTGACGTCGCTTTGCCGCTGTTCAAATGTACAGCAAGGGCACGAAGCGCCCTAGAATACCCACTGCAGCCAAGGAGGTACGGTACGTGTCCTTCATGGAACCCTTGCTTTCTTTTCGACTATTTACTATTCGAAGTATTTCAATATTCGGTGTTTACAACTTTGCACAGGCACATAAGTTGTAGATGCTTATTATAAACTGAAATAGTGACCGACCACTTGCTACACCTCTCCCTCCCCCCTCCCCCTAGACCTCCCACACACGGACATTTTTCCATCGTATTCGGCGGCTATGAACTTAAAAGCAGGGATGGATAACTTAACAAAATGTGCTGTAGTAAGCCCTTTTTTTCGTTACGTTTTCCACCTGATATCGGCTATCAAAAGTGAGTCAATAACGTTATTTGTCTTAGTAACACATTGACGAATACTCTTTAATACGAGGTACAGTTTATAACGTTACTGCGAAAACGGAAATATAATGGTATTTAGAACATTTCGTTACAATCTGTACTATTTCCGCAAAAAACAAATAGTGTTTTGTTATTTTCTGTGTGTTACTGATTCAGTAACTTTTTTTGCCGTACCAGATATACAGGTATTTTTTATGTTCCGTTAAAATATTTACCGTTTCCGCAAAAATAGAAAGAATTCTGTTATTGCAGTGCTGTTATTTATCGAATAACTTCATTTGACGAACCCAATACAAAGGTATTTGAATGTTTCGTTACAATCCACACCGTTGCCAAAAAAAACAAAAATTGTTCTGTTATTTCAGCGATGTTATTTATCGAATAATTTAATTCGCCGGATCCAATATGAAGATACTTGGAATATTTTGTTACAGTCTTTACGGTTTCCGCGAAAATGGAGAGATTTCATAATTTCAGTGATGTTGCAAATAATAAAAAAAATTCATCGAACCCTATATAATGGGTTATTCTGAAGCATCAGAGAATGTTGGAGTTGGCTGATAACGATATTCAATAATATCAGAAGATATACATTACGCCCAAATATATTTGGTGAAGTAAAAAAATTACATTTTCGTTCAAAATGGGATATACTATGCAAAATGTAACAGTTAGTCACTACGAAAAGATTTTGCTAAACCTTAAAGTTAATGAACGCAATTATTTTATTTGCTTTCAAAAAGTTTTTTTTCGGATTAGTGAACTGTGATATTCATATGATAACGTTATTGTCAGTAGTGGTAAAACATACCAAGTAAGACCTAAACAGGAAATATATTTTTCAGTTTGTCATACTGTATTCACGGAATGTCATGCTGTAGCTACGATTATTACAGATTACAATTACGTAGCGCTCTGTTGCTGTAATTAAGTGTGTGGATACGGGAATACATGAATATAGACCATGGTCATACTTACTCCGGCCCTTTTTGACTGAATACCCTTTGTAGGATGATGACTATGACATTTAGTGTACAATCCACTGTACGCGCGGCATGTGACGCACTGCTTGGTCTTGGCTTTACGCAGCTAAGTCATGGACCGACACGTTATTGAACTGAGGCCGCGGTGGCGCACTGGCTAGAGCACTCGCCTCCCGCCAAGACGAACCGGGTTCGATTATAGGCAGAGTCACTTCCGGATTTGCGGAAGTGGGAATCATGTCGGACGATGTCTCTGGTCGGCATGTTTTCTCGGGGTTATCCTGTTTGCTCCACCATTGCATTCAGGGGCGGCTACGTACTCACCTCGCTTCACTCTCTTCGGCTCTCAAGACTCTCATGTTAAGAGCCGCCCAAACCTCTCCGCTGAAATGGAACAGGATAGGGAAATAACGCATCTAAGAAAAAATTGCATTTTTATGTTACTGAAATGAAAAAAAAAGGGGGGGGAGGACTTTCACGTGAAAGTTAATTAAGTAAATCATAAAATTCAGTTTTGTGAAAATATCTTGGTTCTTATAGCTAAATTAACTATTCTGGGTATTTCGTTTAACAAAAATAATATTCTGGGCCATTGGTTTTATTTATTATGAAAAGTTTACATAGTTTAAACGAAAATGTATCACAAACACAAAATAAAACAAAATAAACTTCCTTTTACTATGTTTAATATTTATTAATACAGTTGACAGAATGACGTAATGAAACCCACAAAACAGAATGTTATCATCATTAAAAGTAGCCTTCAGTTATAATAACGGCTTGACATCTACTATCAATGGAGTAGACTAATCTCTCACACCTTTCACGACTGATGTTGTATCGTTCTTCAGTCACTGCTATTTTTAGCTCCTGTTTCGAAGATATACTTTTGTTGTGTGCTCGAGACTTCGGAAATGCTCATAGATGTTAAATGGGGATGAGGTTGTGTGACTGAGGAGAAGTTTTAATTAGTTTTAGCTAGAATGTTCCAAATTAACCATTCTTTATTTTAAGACCAGCTGTATGCTTCGGGTCGTTTCCATGTTAAAAAATATAAGAAAGTAGCATTACTGATTTTTCTGCGCTACGCTTGACGTGCTTCTTTAATGTGTCATTATACACTAACTAGCCCATTGCACCATCAAGAAACAGAATACTCCCGACCCCTTTCGCAGACATACACCCCCAATCTATAAAAAAAATTTACACACAAGTTAAACTGTGGAAAATATATTGGTAACATCATCAGCTGTTTACGAGTTCTCCAGACCCTGTAGACACCACCCGTGCTAAGAAGGTTCATCTTGTCTTTTCTGACCAAATTCCATTGTTCCAAAACTCCTGGTTCATATTTATGTGCTCTTTTAGCGAATGACAGTCTTGTAGCACGGTTCTTCTTACTGATGCAGGGTCTCTTCCTTGCTTCCCTACCATTATACCCGTGTAAACACAACACCCGGCGAACCACATTTTAATACCGGCAGCGACTTCCAGTTCGGCGCGAAGTGAGAGCGCTTACCCGGGGACTCGGTGCTACTCGCCACAATATTATTTGTTCTTCTTAAGGACTAATGCAATTTTTTTAGTCTGTCTCCTCCTGTAGGAGATTCCCAAGTTTTTAAACAAATTTTATTGTTGAATGATTTCAATAATTTTACGATGTTAATCGAAACATTATAAATATTTTAACGTGTTGTGAAGCTAATATTTTAAATATGAATTTTAATGGAATAGTTTAAGCGTTGCCTTGGCAGTGTGGTTTTTAAATTAATTAAATATAAAAGACAATAAACATTTAACATTTTGAGAACAATCACAAAGGAAATATAGTAGCTAAAAAGGAGACCCGGAAGGCCTAATGGCTAAGTGGGTTGCAAGAGTATTCACTCTATTAAGTCTGTCTTGGTATGTTTCTAACTGGACCTTGATTTTTAAATTTCTAAACACCATGCTGAATTCTTGCGTGACTCTTATTCACGATTTGATCTGTCCAATTTTTTCCTAAATAAGACTCCGGTAAGCGCTAAATGTACAATTGTCTGTGTCAGTTTGGAACCAAAGTTCCTTACCCTTACCCATTTCCCTGAGACTACTGCCTGTTGAATGCGAAACAGGAACAACGAACTGTGCGCACATAGTACGTACGTCCAACAGCTGTTTAAGCTGGATTTAAGGCCACGGAACAACTAAATGTAGACTTCTTATCGATAGAAAAGTAACATGCGTTTGGGGCTTCAAACAGCTTTTCTTTCTCTTCTCAGACACTGCGCTTGGAAGGAAATGTTTGTGCACTGAGTTTATACATTTTTCTCTTATTTGTAGTGTACGAAACTTTCATACAATAATTTCTGTAACCTAATGGAAAAATTGGCTATTTTATAATGGCTGAGCCTGTGTCTGAATAAAAACGTGGCATACTGTATGTTTCAGTTCAGATTCAATCCAACTTGAAAAACATATGAAATCGCAGCTAANTGAATAAAAACGTGGCATACTGTATGTTTCAGTTCAGATTCAATCCAACTTGAAAAACATATGAAATCGCAGCTAAATCCGGACACAGCAATGAACTGGAATATGCGAAAACGCTTTCCACATGACTGAAACTTATAAAGAAGTTTTATTCAAATTCAAGTCTGGTTAAAGTTAGATAATGATCATTAAAGTTTTCCAAACCAAAATAATTATTTCTGAGTGGTATGCAATATTTAATACAAGAACTTAAAATGAACTGAACGTTGTATCTGAAGCTCAGAACAAATATTTTGGACAACAGTGAATGTAGTTAGTGTGAAAATCAGGGAAATTATTTTTCCGTTTCGTTCCGAGGCGATGGTTTCAAGGGGATCACTGTACTTTTCAGTATATAATTTCTGTAAAAAAANATTTTTCCGTTTCGTTCCGAGGCGATGGTTTCAAGGGGATCACTGTACTTTTCAGTATATAATTTCTGTAAAAAAACCGATTTATTTCATCAAAAAATGTTTCTTAGTGTCAATAAATAAAATTTATTTCTTCGAAATCAAAGTTATTATTTAATAGTACCTACAAGTAGTGCCACACCCAAACGACTGTATGATGATAATTTATTAGATATTATCATAAATGTTTGGTCTGAGCATTGCTAACTGTACGCAATAAGCAAACCGTAATTATATTGCGTGTGTCTGAATTCCTTAAAAATATTATTTCAATTATTAACATATAAAATGTATTATTGTTGGGTCATTTAAGATTAGTTAAAAGAATAACAATTTAAAATCCAAATGACTAATAATACGGAAGTGAATTTTGTCTACCTTGAAAACAACCACAATTTTTTAATATTAGAATGAACTACACCTATTATGAAGATACATACTTGAGTTCTCAGATTTTACCATGGGAGTTGTCGTAATAGCTTATTTACTGTGAGAAAATGCACTGGTAATTAAAACTTGATATTTTCGTAGTCAGTATACGAATAATAGACAAGAAATAATATTATCCTGGTTTGTGTTCATTGTGATTATTGTTCATTATTTTCCTTGTCCAGTTAGTTTCCTGTATAGCTCATTTCCTCACGTTTTATTGACTGCTAAAATCTTCTATAGTTCCTAGCTTCTTGTCGGTAATTTTTTGGAGTTTGTTTGGTTTATTTGGTTCATTAGTATTGTTCTTTGGCTTTTTCTTTCGGCACTAGGTACATAACGTTTTAAATACCTACAGAAATATTACTTCGCCATTAAGTTTTAAAGATGATATCCAGTTGTGGGCTGGCTAGTCAACTCGCCGGCGATGCCTTGGCTAGCCGTGCTCTGCCACGCAATATCACGTGGCCGTCGTCGCTGGGAACCGTGGAGCGGCGACCCGGATGGAAGTCGCATTGCTTCAGTCCCGTCCCAACCCGAACACAGGAGCTTTACTAGAGGCTGATGTCATGGAGTGGCGATTTTACCCTTGTTCGTGCTAATAATTTTCTTTATTTGTTCTCGCTGTTGCATCAAGAATACATCATCACTTGTTAAATTTGGTATCATTACGTTGAACAATGTGATTATGTTCATTAATTTCAACTGTTCAACGAATTCGTTTCTTGCTGGCCGAAGCACCATGCATTCGCATTTTAAGCTTTGTTTCTTTCTGTGGATAGTGTATTTTATCGCGTTAATAATTCCCCTGTTTAACCCATATTGTGTCTACGAGATGAAATTAAAAACCACCTGTAAAGATCGACAACTGAGGTTTAAGTGAGAGAGAAAGAAGAATAAGGATTTACTTTAAGCAGAAAGTTTCAAGCACGAAGTTTCGAAATTCGATTTTATTCTAACATGGCAATATTTAATCCATGCCATGTAGCTCATTAAAATGTAGACCGTAAAATCAATGTGCCCATGGTCTTGGGAATTTCAAATATGCATAATTTGTTTACGCATAACTTGGTCTCTTGAAAAATAAGGGACATAGGNCTGACAACCAAGTTATTCGAGTACTTCTCACTTGATTGCACATATTAAGCATAAAATTTGCGTGATCTTAATTATAGGCTGTTCACGGTAAAGTGAGCAATTTTGAGGCCCTGGTTACTATTTTTCTATCAGCTATTTTATATTCTTCCAACATTTTTTAAAATAAATATTGGCCTGTAAATAATAAACAAAGTGTTTTTATTTCACCAGACTTGAATGTTAACGTCTAGGCTTCAATAAAATATATTTATTGACTGTTATTACAAATGAGAGGGCTTCAAAAAGTGCTCACTTTAACGTGAATAGACTATACCAAGCATATATACCTATAATCCTGAATTGCTAATCTCCTCTTATACAACTTTGTCATACCTAACATAATACATTTTTTAGCCGAAGTATTTTCTCGCGTTCATTTCGGACATTGAGGTATTACATCTTATTACGAGCATTATTATTACGATAAACGTGATCACAATATTTCTAGAAAATAATTTGTGGGTTTAACAGAACGTTGAAATAGTTTATCCTGGCTGTAAAAATGGTAACACTTAATGAGAGGTACGTGTGTTTAGCTTAATCGCTGTAAAACCTGTAAGATGATACACACAAGACGAAATTATCTTGAGCTGCACAATTTTTTCATTTTTTTTGCCATTATATTTTGTTTTATTATGTTGAACTTTGTACACAATTTTAATTAGTAATCGTGTCATTTCACTGTAGCATATGTTGTTCATTGGGCCACACACAATTCAGTATCCTCCCTCTTTTCTCTAAAGGAAGGTCCTTTGTGACGTACTCATTAAGGCGTCAAGTCTCGTGTAGCGAGGAGGGGGGAATGACGGCTCAAAATTCCTGAGCACTGAGACGGGAAGCAAGTGTTAACATCCGAATCTTGATCTATATTGCTGCAGATGAAAATTTCAAGGTTCGCCTTTTTTCTTTAAGAGCTAGCAAATAGTACCAGTTTTTTTGTTGACCATATGATGAGTTGTAATTTGTGACAGGTTTGCTAAGGTTAATGTTGCAATCCAAATAGAGCATCTTAACTAATTTTATGAACATTTCCAGGTTCTTACCAAGCAAGGACAAGTGATGAGTATGAAACAAGAGTATTTCGCCCTTGAATGATCACAGCCCTGGTCCGTATAGTTTAAAATAAAATTTGCTAGGGCATTGAACATGGCCATCTTGAAAACACTAGGGGTCTCTGTATGGTGTAGCTAATACTTAGAAATTCTCACCATGGCATTCAGGGTTAATTCCCAACGGAGTCACTTCCTATTTTTGCAATTGGGAAACATGGTGGACGTTACCGTTGGCTGGCAGGCTACCTCGAGCTACTGCCACTTGCCCTCCGTCGGTCAAGCATTTCGTGCTGATCCATCTCCAGCTCACTGTATCTATCGGGAGAGTCGAATTCAGAGGAACTGTGTAGTATAAAAATTAACAACCGGTGTACGAGGATCAATATTATACATACTTGTTTTGCAGGTATCTATGTCACCTTCATAGCTCCTGTATTTATTTGGTAGGTACATTATATATTCTATTCATAGTTACTTTAAACTTTTCTGATGCCCTGCTAAAGTTATACTTCCAGGATATTCCTCCGCTACATACAAACAATCCTTAGAATATTACACCAGAGGGCCAATGCAACGCATTCGTGCGCATTCAGTCTAATTTGCATAAGAACTATTTCTTACTGGGCATTACCAACACAACAATGTTTTCTCCAAATTTATTTATATTAGTTAAAAATGAAATATTATACTTTATATATTAAATATAAGTAAAAGCTAAATCTAACCGAAAGTAAGGTATTTTTATGCTAATATGTGTATAAGATACTTGGGATAGGTTTCATCATACACTTAGACGACTTGCTTGGCATTTCTGCCACACTCACCGTAAATAAGTTGAGCGTCCAGTTTTTCCTCATTGGTGAACTTCATGGCGTAAGTACAGCCACACACTGCAATACTACTTACCAATACAGATAACAGCGACTTGTGCTGCGCTGCTATTAGGAAGCGGTCCCGCCAGGATGAGCCACGGCGCATGTTGCTGCTACAGCTGTGAGTACAGGTCTACTGCCCCATGCTACTGGCCCACCTAACTTAATCATATTTGCACATTATTCCTTGGCGTTTGTGTTACTTTACATTTCATATGCTATATCACTGAATTCCTCTTTTTTCGTAGGCACTGGCTTTCTCAGGGTACCACCCACGAGGATGGAGATCCTACTGAGATAAACCCCACACTGCGCTGGTGGAACAGTGTTAGAGTAAGTGAAGTAGTACCACTGTACTCGACGTTTGGAACTGCGCTGCTCTGCTGCTCAGACCGAGAGTCTGGGGAACTTGGTGCTGAGTGCTGCCCCCCTCCCCCCCTCAACGTGGTTGGGTGGTGGCAAAGAATCAAGGCGATCAGTCAGCCTAGTGTGTAAAACACTAGTGTGCTGCTACAAGACCTAGAGCGGCTAAGAGGGCAGCACTAGAACAAGGGTAAAGACAGTACCTGGGTAGGGCGGTGGTTTCCGACCACTTGCCCCAGCCGTGAGACTCAGCCTATCGAGGGTGAGACCTCAAAGCAAAAATGGCACCATGAAGGGAGTACGCTCTGTACAAGTCTCCCCCAGAAAAGGCCTATGGAGGTCATCTACCGGAAAGAAAGCTGTTTTTAGGAACAACTACCCAGAAATCAAGGATTGAACAGAGCAAAGCCATCTATTACCTGCACAGGTTGTTAGATGGCGAGACAGTCTGGGACCAGGTACTGTCTCCTTCCAAGGAGGAGGCGGACTGGATCCGCAAGGTGTATCCTCTTGTCTGGGGACAAGAGGCGAAAAGCATGATCAAAACAGTACAAGAAATTTACGAGAGTTGCAGCGTGGGCGACGCTGGCACCTCATCTCAACATGAACATGCAGAAGAAATCGGGAGTGGTGACCCCGAAGAGAGCACAAAGCCAGAAACAGAAGAGACAGAACCAGAAGGGGAAATATACTATGAATATATCCAGACTGAAGTGTCCCAGATGTTGGAGAACGTCATGGAGTATATCACGGACGATAAAAAGAAAGTTACAAAGTAGTGCGGCAACTTCTTACTCCCTAAGATCATGAGACTCAAGGCACTCTTGGACATGCAGCTGCTGAAGATCAGCACACTGCATGCTGAAAATAAGGGATTAAAAGGAAAAGTACTAACCCTGGAAAGAGTTGCCCGAGGAACCCCACAAGTTGTACTTGGTGCAAAGACAAAAGGGCTCTCTTTCTCTGACATAGTCAGGGAACAGAGAGAGAACAAAAACAAAGAAACCAAGACCTCTGACCAGCCTGAGGAGTGGCAGGTGGTACAGGGTTACAGGGTAGGTGCACGAAAAACAGTTCTGATATACCCTAAAGAAGGCGAGGGCAAGTCTGAGGAGACAAGTGGTAAGTTAAAATATCTGGACCCTGTGAAGGTACACCTAAAAATAAGGAACGTGAGACAGGTCGGGAAGGGCGGTGTATTGATCGAGGCTGAGGAGGAGGAGACCCTCCTCAAGCTTAAACATCTCAAGCGGATGAAGAACTTGGACTGAGGGTGGAGGATCCTAAGAGAAGGGGACCAAAGGTTATAATATTCTATGTGCCCCGAGAATACGACACCCCGGAGTTTCTGGAAACCTTGTGTGACCAGAACTTCAGACAGTCGAGGATAGGAAAAGAGGAGTTCACCCGAAACGCCAAAGTCAGGTTCAGAACTGGCCCCAGGAGTAATAAGGACACAGTCAACGTTATCCTTGAGACAACATCCGCACTCAGACGCATGCTCATAACAGAGGAGTTCCATTATATAGGATCTCAGAGATGTAAGGTACGTGATTATCTTGTACCGCCAGATGCTTTCGATGCAAAGGCTATGGCCATAATAAGGACAAATGCAAGTCACCCCTAGTCTCCTCAGGTTGTGCCGAGATCGGACACAAGCACAGCGAATGCGCCAAACAGGCAGAACCCGCAAAGTGCTCTAACTGTCAAAGGGATAAGAAAAGGGAAATACATCACAAGGTCGGTTCTCCGGACTGCCATGTTCACCAGGGAATGCTCGCGTTAGAGCTCGAAAGAACCCAGTATGACTGAGAATCATGCGCTGCTACACGTCGGGCAAATTAACATGCAAAGGGCAGCAGTTTCCACAATGGAACTGCATGGAATCGGACAGGAGCAAAATCTGGATCTGGTAATGATGCAGGAGCCCTACCTGCTTCATGGGAAAATACCAAGTCTGTCTGATCGTTTTGTCTTGTTTGGGGACACACCGATGGCTGCTATTTGGGTTAGAAATACCAAGGTATGCTATATCCCGCTGGAGGCTCTATCAATCACGTATCATGCATGTCTGAAACTGGAGATCGGGGGAGGGAGTGTGACGATTGTATCGTCATACGTCCAACCAAGTGACCCACTGGATCGGCACCTCTCTCAATGGGAGGTGATATTCCAAAGAGCCAAGGAAAGGAGAATCATTTTCGGCGCGGATATCAATTCCAAATCATGATTGTGGAATTCCCCTAAGATGGATGACCAAGGAGAGGAGGTAAATGGGTACCTTACCGAGAAAAACATGCAGGTTGTAAATTCACCAGGTCATCAGGCGACTTACGGGTTGCCAGCCCACGATACTGAATCGTATCTTTATGTGACAGTAGCTACAGCGCATGCTCTCAGAAGAACTGCGGACTGGAGAGTCTCTGACAAGGTAGATAGTGACCACAAGATGATACTGTTCACCATTCGGATGAAAGGAGGTAAGGGAAACGGACCAGAGCGCCCAAGATTTATAACTGCGGGAGCCAATTGGACCCTCTTTGACAAAGTGCTGCTGAGAAATATGGACTAGTACAGACGGGAACAGAACAGCATGTCTACGAACCAAAGGGTTGAGAATCTGGTAGATTGCATCATGGTGGCCTGTAAGGAAGGAATTCCCCAGGTCACCAGGAAAGTCCCTCATCACCCCTGGTGGGATGATGAATTGGAAGGGATGCGAAAGGAAGTTAAGAAAGCCAGAAAGAATTTCAAGAGAACTTATCAACCTGATCTCAGAGCTAGAGCAGTCCAGCAGTACAATGTTCTTAGAGGGGACTACCGGCGAACACTTCGGAAAAAGAGGCAGCAAGCGTGGAGAACACTTTTCACATAAAGGGGAAACGAGGACCCATGGCGCCTGGTCTACTGGATGGTGTCAGGTAAAATCAGGAGAAATGAAGAGCTTCCAGCTCTCGAGTCGGATTGTATATTACTGCAGTCCCTCGAGGCAATTGCCAGGCACTTGATGGAAGTCTTGTTGCCTGATGTCTCTCAGATATGGGAGAGTGATTACCATAAGGAAATGAGAGAAAACGCAGTACTGGCGGTCAGGACAGAGGACACAGAACCATTTCACTTGGATGAACTGAATCTGATAGTCCGTAGAGTCAAACTCAAGAAAGCCCCAGGTATGGATGGCCTGAAAGTGGAAATGCTGCTCCGAGCGTATCCAAGAATGAGAACAGAATTGCTTGACATGTTCAACCATATTCTGGGAACTGGAGTATTTTCCGAGTGCTGGAAGAGAGGGCTTCTTAAAGTCATCTTTAAAGGCGCCGGGAAAAACCCGAGAATGGCCAAGTCGTACCGCCCCATCAAGCTACTATCTGTGATAGGGAAAGTCTTGGAGCGTCTGATGAACAGACGGCTCATGGAGTACCTGGACGTGGTCCAAGGTGTTCACGCAACACAGTACGGATTTATCAAAGGGAAAAGTACTGAGAAGGCCATAATAGACATGGTGAACCAGGTAAGACAATACAAACACAAGTATGTCTTCGCAATATCACTGGATAACTCGGGAGCATTTGGCAATGTGTGGTGGCTGCAAATTCTGTGGCAACTACACTTGTTGGAGTGCCCCAAGAACTTATACAGACTCATCAAAGATTTCTTGAATGAAAGAACATGCTAACTCAGACTGGGGGAACACACTGAGTTTAAAGTGCTAACGAAAGGTTGTCCTCAGGGATCCGTTCTTGGCCCGATATTATGAAATATCATATTCGAAGGATTGCTGAGGCTAACCCTCCCGGATGGCTGTGTGATCTATGAATATGCAGATGGTGGACCCCTGCTCATACCAGCATGGTCACGGCGAGAATTGGAGGAGAAAACGGGAAGTGCCCTGAAAAAGATTACCACCTGGACTAAGAACTTCAAATTGAAGTTCTCGGTTGAGAAAATAAACGGATTAATTCTCAAAGGAAACCTCCAAAGAAAGCCAGTGGTATGTTTCGAAGGACGAGCTGTGAAACTCGTTCAAGAAATGAAGTACCTTGGAGTCATACTTCAGACACGTCTTGCGTTCCATGGTAACGTATGCTATGCGGCGAACAAGGCCGTTGTGATGTTCTACCTACTCAGAGCTGTTGCACCTGCAAACTGGGGACTCGGTTACCACATGTTGAAGTTGATGTACAGATTAGTCTTCTTGGCAGTGATAACATATGCTGCAGGTGTATGGTACCCTGAAGTCGACAAAGTACATACAAGGAGGAAGGTGATCAGCGCACACCATGCTGCGCTACTGGCTATCACCAAAGCATATAGGACAACTTCGAATGATGCTCTGCAAGTTCTGGCTCAGAACTCCCTCTCGATCTACTAATCAAAGAACGTGGAGAAATTAGTAGAAGAAAATGGGTGGATCCTATCCCCCCCAGAAGATCAAAAGGTAATCAGAGAGAGATCTATTGATACCTGGCAAGAGAGGTGGGAGAACTCTGAGAAAGGAAGAATTACATGCGAGATCTTCCCAGATGTCCGACTGAGGCTGCCCATGAAGTGGCTTTCTATAGTTCACTACAGTGCGCAGTTCTTGACCGGACATGGTAACTCTAAGGCGAAGTTGTCCTCGTTTGGCCTAACACAAGATCCAAATTGTGTGGTGTGTGGGGTACCAGATACCTCCGCTCACCTCCTACATGACTGCTGAAAATCGAGAAAAATCGATTCTCTTTTGAGGGCAGTCACAGCCAAGTCGACCTCCAGGCAATGCTCTCTGACAGGGTTCTTGCATCTAGAATGCTTGAATTCCTGATGGAGGCTGGAAAAAGAAATGAGGACTTCGATGTGTGGTGGCTGAGCCAGAGTCTAAACCAATCGATAGGATTCGGCAGGGATGATATGGATCCGGAGATCTCAGATACTGACAATATCTAGACATCTTTTCCCTACCGTTATTCTGGATAATACCCAACCAGACTGTCCCACACCAGAACCTAGTCCAACACCAGATCGGAAGGCGCCAATTGTGCGGCGGGCACAGGTGCCAAAAGTCACCAGGTCGACCCTGCACTTGGTCGACCTGGACGACGAAACCACGGATATGTCAATACCAGATGTGACAAATCCAGAGGGGCCAAATAATGGATGGCCTTGTGCCTGTAATCCAGTCTTATACGTAAGGGAGGGATTTGCTCATGTTGCTCGCAATGTGAGCAAACTCCTAAGGGACCAGAGACGAAGAGCAGCGCATGCTATAAGGAAACCAAGAGTAGTCGTGGTGAGAGACACGGAAGAGGTAAATCATGAAACAGCAGACAGAGAAGTCTCTCTCCTCCAAGCTAAGGTAAGGAGAAACGAAATGGTTCCCCAAACTGATAGGATTTTTACCATCGACTGGCCATCGGATAGGAACACTATCGATGCCTCAGTACAAGCCTGGCCCTTGGGAGTCCACCCGAAAGAACCATGGGAACTCTACGACAAGGTCGTATGAGGAGCCCAACTCTCGAGACTGGAAGAACCACCGATCCTGATGGCAGCAGTAGCCCTACTGGTTAGGTCTATGGACAGGGGAGAGAAGATCCTCTTCCCCCACATGNGAGAGAAGATCCTCTTCCCTCCTATGGAGTGCGTGGACAGGCTCACCGTGGCCCAGGTGGGTCTGCCTACGAACACGGAGGCGCTTCTGAACTTTCTCAAGGAGTGATTCTGGAGAAGGGGGGAAGAATTTGACCCGTCCAAGATCTATAAGGATGCCGCTCGCACATACGGGAAGCTGTACTTTGACTGCAGTAAACCCTTCACGGGGTATACAGTGGTCAGGTACTAGTCCTTCTCCTCGGGCGGTACCTTGCCAAATCACCGGGTGCGACAACCCACCGATCATGACGACTTCCTGGATACAATATGTCGAGTTCCAGGAAACACCCAGATACAACGACCCCAGCGACGGACCCGGAATACGATTTAGTAAGTCGGAAGGTACTACGCAAGTTTTTCCAGGAATGGACGAGGCCGAAGGCCTGAGAATGGTAGTGGAATGAGTGTATTTAATGTGTGAATGGAATCGAACGTCTGCAGTGTGGTGTGGATTAACGCTCTTTGGGACCAGGAGCGAGGAGGCGGGAAACAATCCTGGCTACCAGCTGTTTCCCAAATCTTAGTCCGACACAGCCTGGTTGCACTGGGCCGAGAATGTGCTAAGGGAATGCCGTCATACTTAACTTTCCGTGTGTAGGACAAGCGCGAGTGCAGTAGTGTTTAAATGTATTGTGTTGTAAGTATTTAGCTTTTGTTTTTAAATTATTTTCGGACCAGTATGACGGACTCAAAATTCTAAGTTCCCAGTGGCGCCCTGCGAAACAAAAGAGCCAATCTAGCTTTTGTTTGCGGGAGTTAACGTACAGTAGAAAGAAGCGCTCTTGGTATGACCTTTTAATAGGTATTGGCCACTAGGAGGGGAGGTTTGGTGAGGAAAGCGCTGGTTCCACCGGGAACTTTGTCCGTAGGTACTTTCAGATGCCGTTGAAATAACTGTATGTTTCCAGGAATAAAATCGTAGGTTTTTAAAATATTTCTCTCCATACACGTGTTACGAAAAGTCACTTTGTGGCAAATTACTTGCCCCCGTACGTAATTTCATTTATCGAAAACCGCATTTCGTTATCTGAAATCGTTCCAAAAATTGGTTGTGAGTGCGGACCACTCTGCAATCATTATTTTATTTTCGATAACTGTCAACACGATGTGTGACGATTGCCGATAATTTTTTATTTATTTACAGGCATTTGGGCAGTTAAAAGCACGGTACGTCACATTTTGCTTTCGATAAAAAAAAATCGTACAGTGGATTTTCTGTGAAAGTGGCAAGTTGAGAGTTGTTTTGTGCAGGTTGAAGGATAATTATGGAAATCTCCATGCGAGATATATTAAACAATAATAAAGACACTCGAATAAAATTCTAATATTTAACTATGATTGGAAATGAACAGAATCTAGAAGTAATACTACCATGCTTAATGTTTCAAATTATAGAATATATGAAGCGTAAAATGTCTTTATCTCGAACTACGAAGCAACAGTTTAATGCAGCGCCAGAAATGTTTAACAGATTTTATACTCTTTACAGTCACAAGTAAATATATTTCGAAACGAAACCAAATGTTTAAATGTTGAAGAACAAGTAAAGTTTCTTTTTATGACTGTTTCAATGGGCTCAGAACGTATTTTGTACAAATAGTGACGCGTCCTAAAGGCTTTGTAGTTTTTCTTTGTTTCACTGCATTCTTTGTAGATTAAGTTTTTTTTTTCTTTTTCCCCTGAAGTATATAGCTTAATTTAATTAACTACTATTCTGTGTTAAACATAATTTATCAAAGCTTGGCGATAAGAGGTAAGACACTTGTTATTGAGTGCAATGAAATATTTTGTGGGGTGAGCAATGAAATGACATTCCGATTAAAAGTAAACATTTCATTAAATCATATACCTCACGAAAACATAAGGAGTTAGTGCAAATAAGAAGTTATTCGAAATAAATTTTTGTTTCACTTCGAGTCAGATACAATTTAATATTACAAATAATCTTGCTTCCCAACCAACATGTCCAATAATGTTTTAACTGTAGCATGGGTGTAATTATGTTATCATCATGTTACAATCATATTATATCTTATATTTACAGTGTTAATTACACGTCATTCTTTACTACTGTTTAGTTTTCTGTGAAATGTAAGAATTCAGTAATGCAGTTCTCTCAAGCAGATATACGATGCAAAGAAATTTACATGCTGCCATGTTTTCCGGCGGTATACAGGACGATGCAGTGCAGAGCTCAAGGTCTGGTCCCAGTGCATACACAATGGTTGGAGGGTGCAAGCCAAGTTGGCCATGCAGTGATAGCAGTGTGCCTGTCCATGTGGAATCATCGCATGTCTGGTCCCAGTGCATACACAATGGTTGGAGGGTGCAAGCCAAGTTGGCCATGCAGTGGTTGCAGCATGCCTGTCCATGTGGAACCCTTGCATGTCCGGTCCCAGTGCATACACAATGGTTGGAGGGTGCAAGCCAAGTTGGCCATGCAGTGGTACCAGCGCACCTGTCCATGTGGATCCCTCGCAGGTCCGAATGCCACACTGCAGTTTTGATGGTGTGGAGTACAATGACGTTCAGTTATTAACCACGATCTGTCAGAGTCAGGCACAATGTTTAATAGCTTGGTGATATTTCACCTCCGAAAACTGCTTTCCGTATCTGTTTCTGTCTCGAATGTGTACTCTATATACAGTTTATATTGCAGTTCACTACGTTATATATTGATCGACAATTTTATTCACAGCGCCCACTTTCGAAAACTAAAAATTAAGTTAATATGCAGCAAAATAATTCGTCACGAATAATTAATTTTTTTAAATGTGGTCTTCTCATGATAAACCTGGAAAACTGTATTTGAAGATCACAACTGAATATTGTGAATTTATCATTCAATTAAATTATTAATATGCATGTATTTATTTTCCAGCCACACTTTCACCATGGTCGTGGTATTTTTCAGTTTTTCGTTGACTGCATGATAAACAACGAATTTGAAGATGCCAATTGAACCCTACTAACATAGGAAAAAAAAACTTTTTTTATGGACTTTTTTTTTAACTCGATGAAGAAATAACTGTCTATTTATTTTGTGTTTTATACAATTTTCATGGCCAAAATCTTTACAAATCCAAGGTCCCAAAACCAGTATTCCTGCCACTGAACCACAATGACAGAGTTTGAATAATCATCAGGTATCACCTCAGGAACACATTTGTTAAGCTTGTATTCACGTCACCAAAATAGCACTAAAATTGAGTTGTTAAGCAACGTATTTATGTAAGACGCCTACTTATACATTTGCCATACGTTGTGTAACTGAATATAAAAACTGACAGTACTTTTACTGAATGGACGCACATGTAAATGTATGTAGTTGGACCGAAAGCAAAAATAAAAGGTAATTTCTGTTAAAAAAAAATGTTTCACGATATTCTTGTTACTTAGAAAAAGAAAGTAAATGCAAATGGATAGCAAGATTTCCCTCCTGGCAAAATGTCAACATAAGATTGAACAATTACATATTTACCTTGGAGCTACAACAAATACAAGAAATGAATTATCAAGACTTAAATAAAATTTGAATATAAACCAAATAGTTTTCTCGCTGTCTACATGGAAAATAAGTTGATAGGTAAAAATTTCAGGAATCGCAGGAGGTTTGCTGTATAGTATACAAATGTATGTTATGGCGCAGGATTCAGAATGTAAGTGGAGGTAATAAACTGGCTGATGTTGATGCTCGTTTAATCAATCTGGATGATGGCCATTTTGAATAGTCATAATCTTGGAAGGTAGCTGTGGTCGTGAGCTACAGACATTTTAAAATGCGATGGTCATATTTGTTCTGTAAGTACAGGATTTGCAAAATCTAAAATCTGTTTTTACCACATGATTACAAAAATATATTTTCCATTTGATCACGAATATTCTAGATTAAAATAAGGAACTACGAAATACAGTTCGAAATACAGCTATTTCGTACAGTCAACTTAAAAGTTATTGACACACTCACATTTTATAAACTGGTTATAAAGAAAACCATGTCATTTGTGGTTAAAAGTTTACATGAATAATACCGATTACCGACTATAGATAGATATAAAAGATACTCGTTATTCGGCTGATAAGTAGTATAAACGCTACATCTTTAGCATTGGACAAAATCTTTCAAATAAGAATATAAGACCCAGTTCCAATGTCATACGCGCCAGAAACATTGAAAGTTTTACCATCAGTTATAGCGTTATGTGTATATAATTATTCACAGGAACACAAAAATATTTAAAACTTTTACTGAGTTAGGTACTCTGTTCTTATCATGCAGTAACGTTACTTTGTAACCACAAGCTATAGCGTTATGTTAATAATGTTATTCGCATCAATGTAAATATAGTCATAACCTTTACTTTGGGATCACCACGCACTAGGACTTCAGAAGGTGACCCTATCAGTTTATTGGTGGAAAGTACAAAGAGTTAATTGCAGGGCTTTCTTTGCATATTTTCGGCCAGTATACTTTTTAGTACAACAATGTGAAAAAGCCGTTTGTGCTATGCAGGAGGGCTAAGAAATAGTACACTGAAAAGCCAAAAAAAAAAAAAACTGGTATAGGCGTGCGTATGTAAATAACAGAGATATGCAACCAATCAGAGTAACGCGATGCGGTCGGCAGCTAGATCGGTTACTGCTGCTACAATGGCAGGTTATCAAGATTTAAGTGAGTTTGAACGTGTTGTTATAGTCGGAGCACGAGAGATGAAACTTAGCATCCCCGAGGTACCGATAACATTTGGATGTTCGCGTATGACCATTTCACGAGTGTACCGTGAATTTTGGGAATCCGGTAAAACATCACATTTTCGACATCGCTGCGGCCGGAAAAATATCGTGAAAGAACAGGACGAACGACGACTGACGAGAATCATTAAACGTGACAGACGTGCAACCCTTCCTCGAATTGGCACAGATTGGATTGGCGGACTGCCCTGCAGGATTCATGGTGTGAATTGCTTCCTGCATACCTTCAGACATTAGTCGAGTCCATGCCACGTCGTCTTGCGGCACTTCTGCGTGCGCGGAGGGCCCTACACGATATTAGGCAGGTGTACCAGTTTTTCTGACTCTTCAGTGTATATATATAACTTGCGTGGGGGTAGCGGTGATGTAGTGGTTAGACTACTCGCCTCCCACTTAGGTGAACCGGGTTTGTCTCCCGGCGTAGTCACTCCCGGATTTTCGCATGTGGGAATTGTGCCGGACGATGCCGCTGGTTGGCGGGCTTTCTCGGGGATCTCCCATTTCCCCCGCCTTTCTATTCCGACGCTGCTTCATACTCGCCTCTCTTCACCCCCATAAACTCTCAAGTCCTCGTTGTAAAGGACCGCCCAAAATTTCTTGACTCACTCACTCACTCGAGTTATGACTCCTGTGATCATAACTGGGTTTTACTGGGCTAACTGAAGACAGAAGTATTAGAGACACGTCTATAAATTGGTTGTCTGCATTTAATTGAACGCCAGAAAGTTTTGTAAGTAGTGGCGATGTTACCTTTGTATTTATCAACTGGGTAATATAAATGTCAATCAGAGGAGACATCAGCATATCAAGAAACGAAATAAATTTTAATAACTACACTTTTCCTACGATCTCAAATAAGTTACAATACATTTACGAGTATCCACCTGTTCTGGATACAACACGACATGTGGTTAACCGATGCTCAGGATCCTCAGATCTTAGTTAACAGCAAACGTAGTATAGACCTCGTTCGTACAGTATTTATAGACGCTGAAGAAACATCTTATACTACCAAAAAAAAAAAATCTAAATATAAAACTTTCTCTGCGTTGTTAATGGGAAATGTGTCCTGTACGCCTGTCAAGCAACGGGCGTTAGAACTGATATTTTTTTACGTTCTTTCCTAGCCTGTCTGCCTTGCCTGCTAGTTAAAGTGATTTCTAATTCTAATTATAAGATTGAGATTAATCGTATCTGCGATATTCCTCGTGACACACGCTTAACGTACTTCATCACCAACAAAACAATTTAATGACTGTGAGGGTTGATGTCTAAAATCCAACAGATGTGACGTGAATGGACCATGGGTTGTGGAACGGCCATATAAAAACAGCGAGAAAAAANTGTCTAAAATCCAACAGATGTGACGTGAATGGACCATGGGTTGTGGAACGGCCATATAAAAACAGCGAGAAAAAATTTATTTATTGAACGAATCAACTGTCATTTAACGTAGAATCTTTACGAAGGAAAATTAGTAATTGACTTAATTATCTTCTATACACTGCTCATAGTCATCTGAGCANTGTCTAAAATCCAACAGATGTGACGTGAATGGACCATGGGTTGTGGAACGGCCATATAAAAACAGCGAGAAAAAAATTATTTATTGAACGAATCAACTGTCATTGAACGTAGAATCTTTACGAAGGAAAATTAGTAATTGACTTAATTATCTTCTATACACTGCTCATAGTCATCTGAGCANTTTCGCATGTGGGAATTGTGCCGGACGATGCCGCTGGTTGGCGGGCTTTCTCGGGGATCTCCCATTTCCCCCGCCCTTCTATTCCGACGCTGCTTCATACTCGCCTCTCTTCACCCCCATAGANCCATTTCCCCCGCCTTTCTATTCCGACGCTGCTTCATACTCGCCTCTCTTCACCCCCATAGACTCTCAAGTCCTCGTTGTAAAGGACCGCCCAAAATTTCTTGACTCACTCACTCACTCGAGTTATGACTCCTGTGAACATAACTGGGTTTTACTGGACTAACTGAAGACAGAAGTATTAGAGACACGTCTAGAAATTGGTTGTCTGCATTTAATTGAACGCCAGAAAGTTTTGTAAGTAGTGGCGATGTTACCTTTGTATTTATCAACTGGGTAATATAAATGTCAATCAGAGGAGACATAAAAAAAGAAACGAAATAAATTTTAATAACTACACTTTTCCTACGATATCAAATAAGTTACAATACACTTACGAGTATCCACCTGTTCTGGATACAACACGACATGTGGTTAACCGATGGTCAGGATCCTCAGATCTTAGTTAACAGCAAACGTAGTATAGACCTCGTTCGTACAGTATTTATAGACGGTGAAGAAACATCTTATACTACCAAAAAAAAAATATCTAAATATAAAACTTTCCCNATACTACCAAAAAAAAAAAATCTAAATATAAAACTTTCTCTGCGTTGTTAATGGGAAATGTGTCCTGTACGCCTGTCAAGCAACGGGCGTTAGAACTGATATTTTTTTACGTTCTTTCCTAGCCTGTCTGACTTGCCTGCTAGTTAAAGTGATTTCTAATTCTAATTATAAGATTGAGATTAATCGTATCTGCGATATTCCTCGTGACACACGCTTAACGTACTTCATCACCAACAAAACAATTTAATGACTGTGAGGGTTTATGTCTAAAATCCAACAGATGTGACGTGAATGGACCATGGGTTGTGGAACGGCCATATAAAAACAGCGAGAAAAAATTTATTTATTGAACGAATCAACTGTCATTTAACGTAGAATCTTTACGAAGGAAAATTAGTAATTGACTTAATTATCTTCTATACACTGCTCATAGTCATCTGAGCACTTCCGAAACCAGCCTTTGAAAAGTGTCACTGCCCCTTCCTACGTATATTTTAACGGGCACACTGAAGATCATGGGTCCAGTTTAGTTGGCAACTACAGAGGACAAGTAGTTCCGGGTCCTATCGATGAAATAAAAATGGTTACGTTAATGTTTGTAAGTACAAAAATTATTACTTTTGCGTTCTTTTTTAAATGCATATAAGTGTAAGAATTATCAAAAATGTCAAATATATAGTTTTCTAATAATTTCACAGTTTAGCTTGACCGACATATGAGCAAAGTGATCAAGCCGTAGCAATGTTAATTTTACATATGGCAGAGAAACACACAACGTGCATAAAAGTAGATCTGAAGCAGAACAGCCTATAGTTAAATTTGCTTGCGTGGAAGTGTATTAACAATTTTTGCTCTTTCTTTGAAGACTATGCTAATGGGATTCACTGAAATAACACAAGTTCGGAAATGTGTGTCCAATATGGAGCTGGAAAACATGAACTCCGCAGTAGAAGGAACGTGCTTCATCTTCTTTACCCACAATGACCGCACGTGCACTACGGACTTCAGTTAGGTGTTTCATCTTCCTCACTACATACTGCAGCGTAACACAAACATTGCTGGTGTATATTGTAATTTTGAAGTTATTTAGAAATGACTCTAATTTGAAAACATTTCTAGTGCATTTTTATACTAAACGATTGTTTTACTTTGCCGTGAGCTTCATCGTTTATTCGCTTTTACTGTTGCGAAGATATGAAAAAATAAAACATTCTAACTGAACCAGGCATGTGAATATTTAAAAGTACACACACACACACCAACAAGCTATTATATATTCACATGCTTCGTTTAGTCAGAAAACACACAGACACACACTGTGTGTGTCTGTGTGTGTACACTCTGTAAAAAGTTCGACCTTCAAACGTCAGTTGCAGGGTAATCACTGGAATAGGCAACATATATACGACCTGTGGTGTAAAGGGTATTCTAAGGGCGTAGCACATATTTGAAGTTGAACCTGAAGCATTAATTTATTAAAATTATTTGAGAAAATATTTAAGATGGAACACTGAGTGTCTGGATAATAAATAAATGAACTAAAGATCTGGAAACACTAAAACGTCTGCCGCTGTCATCAAATTATTTCATGAAAATAATCACGGTTACTACCTTTATGTCGAACTTGTCTCCATGACGAGATTTAAATGATGGATTATTAATATGCATGTCACAGTTAACGAAAAAGGTTACCTTGTGCAAATAATACTCTAAGCGTCACCGTTTTTGAGGAATTAATACTTTAATTTCAAAATAATACCTACCAAATTGAAATTGTGATAAACGCTTTCATTTAAAATAAATTTAAAACAACAGCAGATTACACTACATTTGTGCGTGTNTTTGTGTGTGTGCCGTTTCCATGGATGAAGACTTGAGAGTGCTCAACGAATTTTGACTTATCTAACAACACCACCGAAAGAACATTGGACAGCACAGCAATAAGTTAGTGTTCCAAACAAATAATCGATAATTGTATGACAATGTCCATATTCATATCACATTAATCAAATGTATGTTAGGTGAGACGATAGTAGTCACGTACGTAGTTCACAAGGAAATGGCACGCACATCATTAGGAGCACTATTTGACAGCCTGAAAGGCAGGCAACACTTGTAGAAGATGCTGTGTGGTTCATGTACCACTGGACCAATGTAGCTAAGAATCAACTTGTGTTGTGATGGTGGAAGAGGTGTACGTTGTGAATCCACTTTATTACATGGGTTTCATGACCAACTCGCACATGAGGCTTTTTTCTTCCTGTATATTNTGTACGTTGTGAATCCACTTTATTACATGGGTTTCATGACCAACTTGCACATGAGGCCTTTTTCTTCCTGTATATTGTAATTCCATCTTGTCCGATATCAGAATTTAATTCAAACCATATACACGAAATGTTCTTCAAGTTGCTTATCACATGAACTGATTTTATGTCGGTTTTAAATGTAACCACGTGCTATGTTGTGTACCTTACGTTTTTTAGTTTAATTTTAGTTTAATTAACATCAAATATTTGAAAACACTTTCAAAATTTTACTATATAATTTTTGTAACTAACAAATTGTTCACTGCACAATGTAAGTAAAATTAATTAATAAGATATATGTTCACAATAAATATACTAATAAATATAAATGCGAAAGTGTGTTTGGATGCTTGTTTGTCCCTCTTTCACGTCGCAACAGAGCAACGGATCGACGTGATTTTTTTGCACAGACNGTGTGTTTGGATGCTTGTTTGTCCCTCTTTCACGTCGCAACAGAGCAACGGATCGACGTGATTTTTTTGCACAGACATAGTTGGAGGACCGGGAAGTGACATAGGCTACATTTTATCCCGAGAAAATATCTTATTCAAATATCTTATTAAAATTCTTATCGGAAAATGAAAAAGTACACAAACGGAATAGCAATGCAACGTCAACAATGCAACGTCAACAATGTACCGTCGCAACCGAGCAACAGATCGACGTAAAATTTTTGCAAAGAAATAGTTGGACGGCTGAAAGTTGATATTGGATACTCTTTATCAATTTACTTTCGCGAGTCGGTTTACCGTACGCAGACGTGGATAACAATGGAGGCGGCGAATGGAAGCGGCAAGGGAAAGAAGGCGGGGGGAACCTTATTTAAAAAAAACCTAAACAATAATTCCATAGTCCATGCGAGCGGAACCACAGGCACAGCTAGTACTAAATAAAGCAAGAATGAGCTTTCGTCATAAATTCTAATGCTTGCAAGTACATTACTTACGATTTCAATAACTCTATTTGCCGCATATCCTGACTTGAGTTGTCCATGCCTTTATATGATCAATCCAATACGTCGGTAATTCACGACCGTCTTTNATGATCAATCCAATACGTCGGTAATTCACGACCGTCTTTCCGGGTTTTGATGTATTCAAAAATTAAACTCAAAGGGAATGTAAAAATTAATAATTGTGTATTTATTAACTAAATCCATATTATTTATCGTATACAGTACAGTACATGAACACCATCTAGGAATGCGTGCTTTGTTAATAATAATTAACATAGTTGTTTTTTAATTTAACTTGACACATTATGAAAACGGAAGTTTGGAAGTTTTGAGTGAACATCAATAATAATAGGATGTTCATTTAGTTATTCCGTTCACTGCGTGTTGACTTCATTGTTACTTATTTGAAATACATTACCGCGTTATAAAAACAATGCAAATGGATATTGATTGTCATAAATATATTGCACATTCTATTCTAAAGCGTTGATATTACTGTATCTTCATTGTTATTTTAAATTTGGCTGTCCAAAGTTTTCTAATTAATCTCCGTGAAGTAAGTTAATGAACGAAGCACACATCACGCCGAAGTAACTTTAATTTACTTTTTAAAACGGAACAAGTACCCATTATTTCCCTTAGACNACACATCACGCCGAAGTAACTTTAATTTACTTTTTAAAACGGAACAAGTACCCATTATTTCCCTTAGACTCGACACCGGAACCGCGTAACCGAAAATAACTCTTTAACGACCTCGGGCACAAAGGTCGCCATTTGTAAAAAAACACACATTGTTATTACAAGGATAATTTTTTTAATAAGTGTTCGAAATAGATCTTTGTTTTGAACTTTTCGTGCACTTATGAACTAAATTCTACGAAACTTTTCTGAAGATATTTGATCATGTAGTTTCTGATAAGTGNAACTTTTCGTGCACTTATGAACTAAATTCTACGAAACTTTTCTGAAGATATTTGATCATGTAGTTTCTGATAAGTGAGAGTGAGTCTGTGGAGGGCAGAGCACCTCCTTCGCGAATTGGTAACATTGTTTCTCCGAACTAGAGATTCTGCAATTTTATATTTATGTACATAACTAAAGTTTGCTTGAAATTATTAACCGGAATATCAATACTTTAATGTCTGTATAGTTGTATTTCATCTAAATAGTCAGATTCAGGTAATTGTCCAAAGAAAAACCAAGCAATTAATAAGTTACTTATTACTAGCGAACCGGCCAGTCTTCGTCCGGGTACAATTGAGTTTTACGGTGATACACTAATAAACNTAAGTTACTTATTACTAGCGAACCGGCCAGTCTTCGTCCGGGTACAATTGAGTTTTACGGTGATACACTAATAAAGAAATTGGGAAAAGAGAATTTATTAATGTGAAAACAGAATTATAAAATTATACTATGTTGGCCTAGGTTTTTAACTAATTACGGCAACCCAAAAGAAGGAAATATCTTTTACCCGATAGCCAAGAAGTAGGGTATTGTTTTGGGAGTGTATCTGTGCAACTATCGCGTAGTTGCCACATTTCCGTTCTCCAGCGTCGTTATATGAAAATCAAAACGTGAGTTTCATCAAGTTGTAGCNGCCACATTTCCGTTCTCCAGCGTCGTTATATGAAAATCAAAACGTGAGTTTCATCAAGTTGTAGCTTTAGAAATAATTTTACCTAACTACTACTTTTTGCGCTTGGCAGAGGGATCTTAATTGATCACCGAAGTTAAGCAACGTTCCCAGCAGCACACAATTGGATGGGTAACAGTATAGTGGCATAACATTTGAGCACTTCCGGTCTCCGAAGGGCACGTTAAATATTCAGTTCCGGTTGTTATCGATTGATAGCAGTCGTTAAACCAATTCAGAGGTCCTTGGGCGGCCTGATAAGCTCTGACACCAGAGAAAAAAATATTTCGGTCACGTTCCCAGCCGTTGCAGAATTAAGTTTTGTTGTTATTCCACACGACCCGTACAATTTACCGGGATAAAAATTATCCTGTGTCCTATTCCAGGACCTAAAGTACCTACATACCAAATTTCATCAAAATCCGTTCAGCCGTTATGGAGCTGAGTGGTGACAAACCTACACACACACAAACACACACACACAAACAGAGAGTTTTGCTTTTATAATATTAGTAGGATAATTCTTAACAATAACGAACCACTTATTTTTATAAATATTTTGAAGTACAGAAACATTTAGGTTCGACTGAAAAAGAAAAGTAGCATAATTGCTCAGGATGAGAGACAAAAGCATAGAACAATAATTATCTCTCTCGCATTATGTCGTCAAATCTGTTCTATCGACACGAAAATACGATAAACCATGTCCAGTACTACAATTATTGCCCAAGAAAACTGTGTCCAGTCACGCTGAGTACAAATACACAGACCGGAAGGAGTTTAAACACAATGCGTTCAACTGTGCCGACATTTAAAGGGATAAAAGGTATTCAGAAATAATAGTGTTCAGTGATTCCTTCTTCCTTCTTCCTTCTTGCTTCTTCCTTCTTCCTTCTTCCTTCTTCCTTCTTCCTTCTTCCTTCTTCCTTCTTCCTTCTTGCGTTTCGACATTTTTTTGCTCCTTTTCGTATACATTTTTGTTAGTTGGCAATTTTTGAAGGAGATGTGTAATTTGGTTCGTCTATTGTAAAATAATTAGTCATCACGTTTTATGGGTTTCGTTTTTTTACAGGAAATAACCAATAAAGAAAAATTCGAATGCACACTTTTTATAATCCAGGTAGATGCGTTTTAAATTTGGTTGTAATTAGTGAAACCATAAAACTATATTTTTAGAAATTAGCTGTAGGAACAGGCGAAGGAGAATAATAAACAGCAGGACACACCAGTGAACACGATTGTCTGTAACTTGTAAAACTATATTATACTGAGTTTTCACAGTGGTTGCAGCTAACTTTAGGATGTATTACTAAACTACAGCTGCTAGACGTTGTACTGTTTTACTACAGCCATTATAATATCTGAGAAATACATTTTGAGCTTTGCGGTAATAACATACCTACAATTTGCCTTTACATTTTTAAAGCAAAGTTACAGTGACAGNTCTATTGTAAAATAATTAGTCATCACGTTTTATGGGTTTCGTTTTTTTACAGGAAATAACCAATAAAGAAAAATTTGAATGCACACTTTTTATAATCCAGGTAGATGCGTTTTAAATTTGGTTGTAATTAGTGAAACCATAAAATTATATTTTTAGAAATTAGCTGTAGAAACAGGCGAAGGAGAATAATAAACAGCAGGACACACCAGTGAACACGATTGTCTGTAACTTGTAAAACTATATTATACTGAGTTTTCACAGTGGTTGCAGCTAACTTTAGGATGTATTACTAAACTACAGCTGCTAGACGTTGTACTGTTTTACTACAGCCATTTTAATATCTGAGGAATACATTTTGAGCTTTGCGGTAATAACATACCTACAATTTGCCTTTACATTTTTAAAGCAAAGTTACAGTGACAGNAATACATTTTGAGCTTTGCGGTAATAACATACCTACAATTTGCCTTTACATTTTTAAAGCAAAGTTACAGTGACAGATTACCTGACGACAAATCTTGCAGTTACCTATGTTGAGTAAGTGCAGCAGTAGATTCCATACACAGCTGCAGAATCCATGCTTTACGACTATTCCCATTTTATTATAGACTGTCCACGGTTATTTGAGCACTTTTCAAATGAAACTATGAAAAATGTCACGGCTCCAACCTGCATGCACAGTATATTAACAGCTACACCGGCCGGCATGAGCCCGGCAATGTTGCTAACGACAGAGGGAAAATAATTCCACGACTTCACGTTCAATAGAAGTGCCAGGTAAACATTTTTGAATGCTGAGATGATTCACTTTGTATTCAGTTTTTTTAGCGCATATTAAGTGTAAGAAACAACAAATTTGTAAAAGATTTTTTATTTTTTTATAATTTCACTCTCACGTGACTGACGCATGAATAAAGTGAAGGAGACCATGACAATGTTAATTCTGCATATGGCGGGAAAATGCAGAATGTGCATACAAGCATACATTAAGCAGGACTTTGAAAACTGCTGCGTTAACCGTGAATGCCAGTGAGCAAGGTGGCTCAGTGGTAAATCACTGGACTCGCATCCGGAAGAACACGGGTTCAAACACAAGTCCAGCCATTCTTATTTCGGAATCCCCTGGTTTCCCGACATCACTCCAGGGGAATGCCGGGACGTGTCCTTACTACATGCAGGGCAATACAGACTCCTTCACCTCTGCTGCTTCTCTGAGCAACTTGCTCCGTCTCGAACGACCTCGCTGTCGGTGAGACATCAGGCCCTACCGACGTAATTTTCTTAAAAGTCCTCAGGATACGCAATATGAATGTAACTGTAGTGCGAGATAACTGCGGTATATTTCGTCCTTTTAAATTATTTCTTGTTTGTTTTAACGACTCGCTTGCTTTCTTGGGAAGGCACAGAACTAAATTGTAGAAACGGAAAAGTAAGCTAATTTGCTTCGTAATAACTAACGTCTAGTTGGTTTCACATGCGCACTAGGGAATTATATAGAATAATTTGAGTGGTTACTTAGAAGGGTAAACAAGTTATACTATTAGAAACTGTACGAAAAATGTAGGTGGCAGGCCACTTGTTGAGTGACTATGCGGGTAATAGGCACCTACACATGACTAGTTTGTGTTGAGAAGCCAGGAAGTGCCAGAAGCCGTATTATGATTTCTGCCTGCAGGCGGGACTCTTGTAACGGATTTCCTAGAGGTTGTTGACCTTCTTCTGAAACTTTAGGTTCCTCATACCAGGCTCTCTACCTGGTCACACTAATAGTATGAGTGTGT
>NQII01002073.1:283152-344130 GCA_002778355.1 Clitarchus hookeri
TAAAAAAACATAAAACTATTCATAGCCTAAGGTAATCATTATAGGAGACTTACATGTTTAATGCAAAAGGTTTGTAAATTTTTAATATCAGAATGTTATAAAATCACATGACCAAACTATAAAATCAAATTTAGTGGTTTTACTGAATGGACTAATTGATTGACATCACCATCCCCCTTCATTTGTGACATAAACGGTATTTTCTTGTTACTGACGCTTATGGTGTAGTTAATATTTTTCTTTGACGATCTATTAATACCCACAAATATTACCTTTGTGTAACTCTCTAAGATCAATCGTTCTGGTTGAAACAGCAAATAATATTTTTACGTATGCAGCAAAATCATGGCAGTTATGCAATGTGTGTGCGCAAATAAATAACTAATGAAAGGTGACATTACCAACTATTTGCACATTTAACAAAATCACAATTCAGCAAAACATTATAGTGGATTTTGTTTAATCTACCATAGTTACCGATATTTAAAAATAAGTGCCTTAATGAATAAGATAATTTTAATTTTATTAACATTCCAATCGTATTTAATATCGCAACAATACAATTAAATTTTTAACTATTTCAGTGCCACAAATCCGACATTGGTACAAGACATAAATATTCGTTGTTTACTGTTGAAGAAAACAAGTGCTTCTGTTTGAAAAGTGAGACTCGACTCGGCGATACACATTCAGCGTTTACAGCTTTAAGGATGAAAACATTTCACATCGGTTCTCAGGATACTTTCATCTTTCAGTGTTTTTTTAATCCAACATAGTTTTTTGTCATAATGGGCTGAATGATTGACGTTCCTATTCATATGCCAACTGCCAAGCGTACCTGCAAGCAAGTAATTGAGTCGGTGGGGTTAAATACATGCCTGAGAGAAAATAAAATTAATTTAGGGCAAGTTTATAGTAGTACAGTGGTGGTATTTTTAAATAATCAATTTCATTTCAGTAAACGCCTTTGTTATTTACATGAGCCAATTGAACTAAAGTTTAAGCATGAGTCTCCAGCTATGTACATTACTTTATTTCCAACAAATAATGTCACAAAACTTTCTATTACTTTATGTAGAATTTCCCTTATTTTATTAACTCTTTACCTTGGTTTCATACATTTTCTTATTCTGCACTTTTTATCGCATTATAAAATTTGTGGGACAACGTAACGGCCACACTTGGAAAACCAAGTTGTCATAGACGGAGAGCAATAACACAGGTATTGCGTTATATCTGGTCACTGAATATGAATTGAATTAATAATATGCTAGGCTGTATAAGTATGGCGTTATTGTTGCAGGCAGTCAGTTTACATGAACAAAAATGTATTTCCTCACAAGAAAAGCATTGGCGTATATTTTCGTGTTCTTAAGCTCTATAAAATACTATACCTCGAGGGGCCGTGGTGGTGTAGTGGTCAGACTACTTGCCTCCCATCTTGGCGGGTTCGATTCCCGGTGGAGTCGCGTGCGGATTTTCGAACGTGGTAATCCGGACGTCCGATCCGGACGATGCTGCTAGTCGGCGGGTTTTCTTGAGGTTCTCCCGTTTCTCCTACCCTTACATTCCTGCGCTTCTCCAACTCACCTCATTTCACCTTCATTGGCTCTCAGTACCTCAATCTAACCAAATCTCTCCACTCCATTCCACTATACCTCGATGCATTTTAGTGAATATTGTGCTTTATGCTAGGAACTAAAACGGGACAAAGATGCACAAATTTGCGACGATTAGGCGTTGCCCTTGATTTTTATGACAAGTGGTTCTGTAGTTAGCAACACAACTGTTCTTTCATCCACTGGTCTGAAGTGAAGGTTTTCTACTATTAATTTGTAGTGTGTTTATGACGATATTTAGCATTTCAGAAGATATCACTACGATTTTATAACACTGAAATTGCCACATTCTACGGATATAATACTAGACATTAAATCACTTGTGGAAACAAACATGTGTTTTTTTTAATGACGTGTCATATCAGCGATGTGTTGTGCTTATGACACAAAAAAAGTGATTAAGTCTGTTGGTAAACCGTTCTGTGGCCATCCTAAAGAAGATCATAACCAACAAAAGCTTTATTTTACTATGGTTTCAGGAGGATACAAAGCAGGTTAATGGCGTAATTGTCTAAATAAAAAAATCATTAGAATTTGGCTTCAAGGAATATTCACAAGCCGATATCATTATTCAGTGCTACCAACTTGCAGGTAGACTATTTTAAGCGAAGAAGTCCCTACGTTTTGTACCTTTCCTGAGAAAATACGGAATATTTCCAGGCTTTTGAAAATCAGCAATTAATTTGACAATTGACGTTCACATGTACATACACACGACGGAATGGTTTTGCTTCGGATTATGAAAATAATTCTAGCAGGCGTTTCTAAATAGTTCAATGTTCTACAGTACAGTGGTAAGTAGGCACGCAGGTATATCATATTCACATCCTGTCAGTAAATGAAATTAACCTTTGAAGAATGTCACTGCCCCTACCTGTGTATGTTTTAACGGACATACTCACCGTCGTCTGCTCGGTTTTATGTCGTAACATTGAATTAAAACATTTGTGAGTTCTGAAATATTTTCTTTTCTATCTGTTTCTTTAATTCGTATAAGTGTAAGAACAAGACAGTTTGTACAATATTAGTTTTTCTAATAATTTCACAGTTGCCTTTGACCGACCAACCTATAAAGTGATCAGGCTCATGGTAATGTTAATTTTACATGTGGATATCATTATACATAATGTTCATTTAAGTACATCTTAAGTAGAGCTTTCAAAAGTGCTCAGATTACCGTGAACAACTTATGTAACATTTTACCTAATATAATAGCAATGTCCTGTGCAAAAAATTGCCACTTCAAGTCACAGTGTTCTGCATACAGAACGTCGCACTAGAAGTGGATATTGCGAGATGCACTGTACTTACTAGAAAACAACTTTCAACAAAGGCGATCTACCAATCTGACGGAGACAGCATTCATTGTTGAGACTATGTTCAGCAGTCTTATCAACAATATTGCTGTCAATAACGTCAAACACTAACACATTTTCATTTGTCCGGATGTATGACACAGCATCATATTGATGCATGTACAGTTCCGAACAAAAAAAACATCGATGCGTGTACTTATGTACGCGCGTTAGAAGTTATATTTCTTTGGCGTGACTAAAATAAAATTTTTTTACGTAGGCAAATAATTTATGTAAGTAGGAAAACGATAAAATGACCGAATAAAGACACTAAATACAATTAATAAAGGTTTGATTAAAGAACATAATTAGAAACTTACAAAAATTAACTTCAAATAATTGAAAACTCTTTCAAAATTATATCATACAATTTTTGTCAGTAACAAAATTTACACGGCACAATGTAAGGAATATTAATTAATAAGATATAAATAATAACAATGAATTACTAATATAGATAAAACGTTTTTCAATTTGCTTATTGCATGAACTGATTTTCTGTCGGCTTTAAATATAACCACGTGCTATTTTGTGTACCTTGCGTTTGCATATAGCTAGAAGATACGCGCATGCGCGTTGGGTCATACGCCTACCACCTTCACTGTCGAATTTCGTTACACTGTGCGCTCGCAACTTCCGTTGCACACTGAACTTTTACCCTCAACGCGCCAAAATAAGTATAACTTCAAAAATCGGTGTGTGGCTTCGTCGGGTACATGGCAGTGGGCTTTACGTAAATCTGAGTTTGCTGTGCGTTCGGCGTTGAGTTCCCTACTTCACTGAAGTCCCTCACTCGTTCCACCTCGGATTTGGCGGCACTGATCGATGTCAGGTTAGACACACTTTCCAATGATATGCGTAGCTTGTATTTATTCTGGGCCGACATTAAATATGTGTAATTCACTTACTACGTTTATTTGATTTGCCACTAATAAATATTTTATTTTATTTGCCTTTGATGACTGTTCATGGTAAACTGAGCACGTTTGAAAGATCTGCTTAAGATCTACTTGTGTGCACATTGAGTATTCTTCCACCATATGTAAAATTAGCACTGCCATGGGCCCCAGCACTTAATTAATGCACCAGTAAAGTGAAACTGTGAAATTAATAGGAAAGTGAATGTTTTACAAATTTGCTGATTCTTACACCTATATGTACTAAAAAAACAGAAAGCAAAAGAAACCATTTCAGTATTAACACATGTTTAATTATACACTTGTAATTCAACATTACGACCTGGGACTACTTCCCCTCCATCGTTAGCAACTGGTCACTTGCCGGTCAGTGTGCCCACTAAAATACATGCAGGTAGGGGCAGTGACATTTTTCAAAGGTTCATTTCAAAAGTGTTCAAATTACCGTGAACAGTCTTGATCTAGCTGAGATGTATCGTCTGGCGCCAAACCCAGCACGCTGGCATATCGGGGTCGTGAGATGTGCTGCCCGGAAATATTCGCTCACGCGCAAAACGACAAGGAGTGGACGCGGCCCCCACCCACAACTGCAGCGCCAATTCAAGGTCATTTCTTCAGGCACCGTAGTCGCGTAGCCAATCTAACGAGACGACGTTTATTTCAGTGGTGTAACAGGTCACACATGTATAGTGTCGTGATGAATCACCTGCAAACATTACATCGCCATTCCCGTCCTGGTATGCCATGTGTCGGCCTCACTTCAATCACTTATTCACGTCAAAATTCGTTCGTTGCAATGCTTTAAGCATTCCGCCAGCTTGGTGATTCAACTGCGTTGCACACTTTTTGAAATCCTGGTTTTAACGAAACTATTCAACGTGCCCTCAGTATGTTTGAAAGACATCACACCCCAGACGAAAAAGGAATTGTACTTAAGAATTACCACGCATGCTGTAAATATTATCTTGGAGCCCTCTTATATAGGTAAAAACTGCTTTTTCAGACGACCACATCTTAAAAATACTAGCTGGACACGAGTCAAACTACGATAGGAGCCTGGACAGAACTTTGGTACAGAGTTTTCTTCAATAAAATGATAGCGTCACCGCTGAAAGTGCCATAGGTAGACGCAGCACTACGAGAACACTGCACGCCAGTTCAGAGCCCTGCGCGTAGTGGTGATGGCGCTCTTGTAGCGCGTGCCAGTGTAGTCCTTATAGCTCCCGCGCTTCTCGGCCAGTAAAGTATTAAAACGATGCAGGCAGGCGGGACCTTCAATTGTATACTTACCTGTGACTGGCAGGGTTAACTACTGTGGCTAGGTTCCTCGCCTCGCGGCTTCACGTGCAGTTTCCTTCAGCCTGCTTCTTACTCATTCCATCCTTTCACAGAGCAACTCCTGAGGGGCGGCAGGAGTGAAAGAGAGTTTGCCTGAGAAGGAAGGAAAGTGGCAAGGAGAGCAGAAGAACGGTAACGGGTTGGGTCTGCCGGACTTGCAAGTCATACAGCGAAGGGCCCGGTCTTTTGCTATAACAACCGGTTTCCCTCTCTCCAGCGTCCTTTATCCCTTCTGGAGGGATGTGACTAGCCTGCCTGGGCCGCCAGCTGCTCTCATTCCACTACCTACAGTTGTTATGAATTAACAGAAATCATTAAGCTCAGTGGTAAGGTCACGCTGTATGTTTGAATTTTGAATTGCCTATATGTATATATATATATATATATATATGAATTTAATATTTTAATATTTAAATTATGGTTGTTTTATTGTATATAAATTTGGATTAACAAAACCACCTTACCCCACAACCGTTGATACGATTGTAAGTTCATAACCTTTCAACAATAACATTAAGGAAATACAAAAACGTGTTAAAATAATTGTTTCGAAATGAACAAATTGTTGTTTTTTAGAACTCACCAATTCAAATATAATAATATCCCCACGAGCGTATATTTCAAAATATAGATATGCAGTATCTACTTTTTTATAAAACATAAATTTTATAAATTACTTCCACACAGGCCATACATGTTATGGAAACATATCCGCTGTATGGTTCTTCTCCTAAAAAATTCGTGAGGAATACATTTTGATGAAACGCTTATCTTTAAAACAAATGCACTGAGGCGAAATATTCTTAACGTGGTATTTCCTATTTAAATGTTGCAGCTGCGAGCCGGTAGGACGTGCCCTTGACAACAGCGAACAACTACGTGTGGAAGCCTTCGTGGTAGATACTTTTTGTACTTATGCAATTTTTTTTGGAGACTAGTTACTAAAATAATTAGTGTGGAACTGCGAGCGTATTAGAACAAAATTCACAACAGTTTGCAACATGAGATTTTACAGACACTGCTTATTTTTACAGTAATCATTGTAGACTTAAGGTTCGTCAAAAACATAGAGGTATATTATTAATTTAGAATGTTTGATATACACGAAAATGTACTTACAGCATTACAAAAAAAGTTTTGCCAACACTAGTTTTGAAGAAATTGTTTGGTAAATGAACAAAAAACTGTACAGTGTTTGTCCTACCTCTGGCAAAAAGTTCTTAAGGAGGAGGCATCGCCGACGTCTTGCATATTTTCTTACAAATATTCGTAATCAAACTTTATGATCAGATATCAGAAATTAAAGTTTGACATGGCATACAGAACTAATTTATAGAATTTTGGAACTTAGTGGTAAATTATAGTATGATAGGCCATGTGAACATAAATAATTAAAATTTATACGGCACTTATTTCCGAAATGGCGGCTATACACATATTTTAAGTTTCTTTGCTTATGTACCATACGGCTCAGCTAATTGTAACCAAACTTTGTACGCCGAGAGACTATTAGAGGCATAATATGTGGCAACACATAGCCACTGTAAAACCACCATTTTGTAAGAAAGCATCACATGAATATGGTTTTTTTTTTTTTTTTTTTTTTTTTTTTTTTATATCTCTGGAAGCAAGATCAGAACTGTGGTGACCCATGTAAATTGGTATGTTTTGATTTGGTCAGATGCTTATTCTAAAAATAACAGGTATATAAACATTTTAGTTTAGAATGTTGTATCTATGAAATTATTTAACTCATTTTAACTCAAATCTGGTATCTGTCACACCTACAAAATGTGTGTATACTAAACCTTTCTTGTCGGTCAATTTGTAAGATAGCACTACACGAAAGAATAAAGTTTTATGTCCTATCTTAGAAATCAATGAATCTGTTCCTACCAAATGTGGCGTACAAGTAGAACTACGGTAAGCCATGTAATCTGATATGTTCTAAGAGGGTCACACAAGCATTTTCATAATAGCAGCCATATAAACATTTTAGCATAGATCATTGCATCTTGGAAGCAATGTAACAAATGTCAACTTACCTTTGTATGCCGGCAATATATACACAATCATAAAATGAGCTAATACATGAACTCTTTGGTCCACCATTATGGAAGATAACAGCATATTAAATATTATGTTTTTAGTTCTTTATCGTGATTCCCGCCCAATTCATGCGACAAGTTAAACTTTTGTAGTCAATGTCAATTTATATGGCTTAAGAGGTATCTCATATATTTTCAAAATAAAAGCCTGGTAAATGTTTAGGGTTGGTGTGCCATATATCCCAAACAATTATAACCAACTTTCATGCTGGCAGTGTCTCCGACAAACATGGCATGTTTTAGTACATAATAATTTTGTTGGTAATTTATGAATATAGCAGCACATGAGAAAATTGTGCTTTTTATGCCTTATATCGAGAGCAAATAAACCGATTCCCACCCAAATTCTGCACAATAGTAGCGCTACAGTAGGCCATGTAAACTTCAAATTACTCTAAATGTAAATATTTCAGGTTAATAAACGCTTCCTACAGAAATATTCGACTGATTAAAACTAAAGGTGTTGTTTCTAATCCCAGCCCTCGTAATGCAGTTGGTTGCACCCCAGCTTATGAAACAAGGGGCTCTGGATTCGAGTCCCAGATAAGAGGTGTGTGTTTTGTAATTATCGCTAGTGTTGAAAATTTTTCTTGTTCCGTATCGCATTATATTGCTGTCAACGAGACATCAAGGCTTACTTCAAGTAAGCTTTTAAGAATGTCATCAAAATTATTTGCATCCTTCGATAAGAAAGTGGGCTCATTATTTATATCTGTAACTTCTTGTTAAATGTTGAGTATTAAAACAAAGTTATGCATAAATAAAAAATTCAAGATGGCGGTGACATTTTTTCCTTTAAATACACCACCATCAGAGCCAGCTGAACCAGGATTTTTTTAAGAGGAGTTACTCCTGTCACCACTTTGTCTAGCTTTGACAGGAAGAGCCTGACTTTTAAACATTGCATCCAGAGAAAGCCATGAATTATGTTTAAAATATAAAGTGAACACTTTATGAAATATAATTAGGTAACCCTTTAACATTAGTATTTATTCGAAAATATATAAAAAGAGAACCAATTCTAACTCCTAAAGAAACTCTTTTAAAAGGTAAATTATTTGAAGTAATTTTGTTGTATATGTCGTTTTTTAAATATGCCATGATAATCACGAAATTACAGAATTTTGAAATTGAACCTACGCAACTTAAATGTTAAAGCTTTAAACGGTGCAGCCAATGCCAAATTATTTCTGCAGAATTATGGCAACTATGAAAGAATAGTAAGCGTTCCCACTTTCCTTTACGGGCCTTGACAGTCAAATAAAGACAAAAAAGAACACAAACAGCAGAAATGAAGTATCTGGAATAATTTCTAGTTGATAAAAGCGTTCACTGACTCTATCACAAAGACAATGATGAAACATAACGAGCTTATTAACAGAAATGGAAAAATATCAGACAATATGGATTTACCATGTTGAAAGAAGGAATCATTCGCGCCTCATGGCGAGTACATCACNTATGGATTTACCATGTTGAAAGAAGGAATCATTCGCGCCTCATGGCGAGTACATCACTAAGGACATTCGCACACTTCACTTTGGTGTCATTTTTGCCTCCTCAGTCTCTCCTGAGTTCATCCTACAACCCGTCTCACTACACCCATTACCAAGCGTGTTGGTGATGTGGTAGCACGCCTACCTCATATCTGGGACGATGTGGCTACGACCACTGCCGTATACACAGCAGTATGAGCCAAAAGACCCATAACTATCCATTTTGCTCATAGCTCAAATGTGGTATGGAAACAAAGACTACATTTGATCACATATGCCTACTGACAACTTTATACCCATGTGTCTGTGAGTACGACGTCATATTCATAGCAGAGGATTATTCGTAGCAGCCTCAGCACCATTTGCTTCCCTTGTTGATGGTCTTCCTGTGCGGGGTCTGTTTTTCACATAAACTCTTTCAGAAAGCTTTTTCCTTCATAGAAAATTGTTGGTTTTGGTAGGGCGAGTTTCTGGAACGTCACAGGAAATTATTTTTAATGTCTCTCATTGAATTTCACTGCTTGCTGTCGCTCTTGAGCCCATGTGCTCGTTACGAACAGTTCTTCAAAGGTAAACGTCACATCAGCCATAATTTGGACTTGTCATCATCTGCAACAAACGGAACGCTGATTAGAGAATATAATGTTATTCATCGGGTATATTTTACACATACAGTAAGTCACCAACTGTACTCCATTCACGGTTACTTCTGAATTTTCTGAAGCCCTGCTTAAGTTCTACTTCCAGGATATTACTCCGCCTCATATAAACAAAGCTTAGAAAATTACACCAGATGGTCAACAAACCGCATTCGTACTCACTCATTGTGGTAATCTTTTTCATAAGTACTAATTCTTACTAGGCATTACCAACACGGAAATTTTATACTTGCCTTTATTCATATCAGTTATAAATGAAAAATATATAGTTTATAGATAAAATATAAGTAAAAGTTAAAATTAACTGAAAATAAGGTACTTTTGTGTAAGTACATGTATAAAACGCTTTTCATATATGATATATTTAGGAAATAGCCAAACATGTAGTACATGAGGTGAATCTTTTTTCAAAAGTTTGATTCAAAAAGTGTGAAAAACCCGCGAACAGACTAAACAAACTTAAACCCACCCACCAATTAACAGTGATTTCTGCCATCCAAAGGGGGTAAAGGAACATTTGGCTCATCCTGTACATTTTATTATCACGTAAGGTCAACTGTCCTCATTCCATGTCTGTGCAACCCCTTAACATGTAACGAGAATAAAAAAGAAAGATATGAGGCATTGAGCATAAAGGAGTGAGTGAAGTGAATGAGTGAGGAGATTTGGGCGGCTCTGAACAGCGAGGTCTTGAGAGCCAATGAGGTTGATTAAGGTGAGTATGGAGCCGCGCCGAAATGAAAGGGAGGGGGAAAGGGGACATCCCCGAGAAAACCCGCCGACCAGCGGCATCGTCCGGCACGATTCCCACATGCGAAGTATAAAGAAGGAGAGAGAAGCTAATTAGATAAGTTAATATGTTCTGCCATTCCGGTCAGGCGATAACCATCTCATGACGTCAAAACTGTCAAAATTTTCCGTTTACTCCGAAATCACTTCATGAATTAATCATTTTATCCAAAAATCACCTTTATTCCCACAAAATTTGCATGAAAACGGCAACATTTTTCACATGTAATTATAATTTTATTTTGTGCAAGTCCACACATCAGCAAGGCGGATTAAAGACTCGACGTGTGAGCCAAAAAGCTCTGTGAATCAGGTGGGATGTCTGCCAGTTTGTTTATAGTATTTGGCATAGACTGCCATCTCGGATTTCTGTAAAATTAACCTTTTTAGAGTTTAGTTAAACAAAAAATCTCGCAACAGTCATTGTTTAAAAAAAAGGGGGGGGCGGGGGATGTCACTAGCATGGCTGATGATACCCTGTGGAATATGATGGATAAGTCGAGCATAGAGTAATTTACCAGATAGAATGGTAAAATAAGACCAGGGAGGAGAGAGCGATATGTGGCCTCTCGCAACAGACGAATATCAGTGACATGGCGTGACTTTGGTCACATTATTTATCTGCACAAGTCGAGGTGTTACATGACCAACAGCCAACCACGAGCGAACAATGTAATATCACCATTGAATCACTAGCGCCTTCTAGTGGTATTGTTTGGGATCAAGTTATAGGTGGTAAGCTATGGTTGGTGTGGAGGGGATACGAATAAGTAAACGACTAAGAGCGGGCTAAATATATTGTGGAAATAAGGGTGGGGAGAGGCAGTTGGTGGGCGGTAGGAAAAGAGTAATTTTGGGGGAGGGGGTTTAAATATCTAATAAAATATAGTTGTGGGCATCAGTTGTTGCCTNGTAGGAAAAGAGTAATTTTGGGGGAGGGGGTTTAAATATCTAATAAAATATAGTTGTGGGCATCAGTTGTTGCCTATCGCCATAGTGGGAGCGTGTATACTCTGCCATCGAACCCCGAACCTCTTACATACAAGTCTCTGAACAATTTTTTTTTTTAATGTTTCAACATTTTTTTAAATTATTGAAAGTTTTGCAAATTTAAAATGTTTCTTACTTATTTAATTTATACTAATGAAGAAACGGTTACAATGGTTGGTGCAAAATGGGTGATGGTAATGGTGGCCGGTTTGAAGGGAGAAGTTAGGGAAGGGGATAAATAACCAATTAAAATATAGAGGACGTCTTCAGTCGTTTGCTGGTTGACATATTGGGACTGGGTGTATTCCACCATTTTTACGTGAAATGAACCCTGGATCTTTTGCGTGCAAAACTTAGTAAAATATTTTTTCTTAATTTTTAAATTTTTCATAGTTTAAAAACGCGTTGTGTTATCGTGCCTTTTTTATTTCTTAAAATATTTTAATACCACTTTTNTCGTGCCTTTTTTATTTCTTAAAATATTTTAATACCACTTTTTAATCATTTTTAAATTTAAAAAATATCAATATTTAAATTTTAGGAAACTTTTGAATTTTCTTAAATTCTTTATGATTTTGTTTTTATTTTTTATTAATTTTTGTGTAAATGAATCCCAAGGGTTAATAAATCTCACAGTCACGTAGTTCCTGATTGCGGCTGCGATTAATAATGTAAACAAACCTGGTTGTTCTTCCATCTTTGCTCACACATCAAGTAGCCTCAAATATGCTTTGCTGATTTGCGAACTTTTGGCTCACGGGTCGAATAGTATTGAATCCACATTCCTTATCTGTAATTTTTTTGCCTTGTTGATTTTCGAACTCTGGCAAAAAATAAATCAATAAAAATTATTCATTCTAAAATTTTTTTTACAAAAAAATTAATTTTGAGGTAAAGAATAGGTCTACCAATTTGGGGTTAAGCCACAGATTTCAGAAATGATTTCAGAGTAAAATTGGAAATTTGACAGGCGTGACGTCGCAAGATGGCCTTCGCCTGACCGGAATAAGAGAGACGGGAAACTTGGCCGATTGGCTGCTCACTCGTCCTTCATGCTCCATGTACCATAAATTTTTTTACTTTTTGTTCTACTCGCCCACCATTGCAGTGCCTTATTCACTAACCAGGGGCCTTATACTGGAGTGTTCAGTCGCATGCCAGTAGATAGCACAGTGGTGTTTTGCCGAACGGGACACTCTTTTTGTATGCTGTCACCATTCGAGTCCACTCTCTTGCGACTAGAACGCTCGGAAAGGAAGCCAAGTTGTTGGAATCATGTAATTGGCTATTTAACGTGTGACTGCGTGCAGGAAATAAAATTGTAGTGTTACTTGGCAGTTCATACAGCTTCAAACAAAAACACAATCTATCAGACTATTATGAAAATTCATTGAACAACTTTTTACTAATATGAGAGCAGTTTTATTAACCAAGCTCATGATGATTTTCTTTGTGGTTAATCTAGTTGCATTAACAAATTGTAAAATATAAGTAGCAATGCCTTACTTGAGAACCCCTTCTTGGCAAATAATGGCGAGAATTACTAAACAGGGATGATTTTACAGATATATCGTCGCATGTCGATAATAACAAATGCGTCGCAATCATTGTGAAGTTTAATAAGTGAAAATGTTATTTGCCCTGCAGAACTCAGTAATCACGAGGCATACTGCATCAGCCGTATTTTTGTTATNTAATAAGTGAAAATGTTATTTGCCCTGCAGAACTCAGTAATCACGAGGCATACTGCATCAGCCGTATTTTTGTTATAGGTCTTTAAACAAGGAAGCAATATACTTCTATTTTAATTTGATGTATTATTTTACCAAATTTTAATGTTAAATAAATGAAAAATCGTTTTCAGCTGCTGGCTAATAATTATTAAAACAATGGTTTTTGCATATTTTACATTTTACTAGCTTGTTATAAAACCGAGACCGATTAATACAAAATTATTTAAATACTGCCTATGTTAACACAGTAGGCTATATTTTATTTCTGATTGAGCGACATTTATGATTTTCGATGTAAAGAGTAACATTTCCATACAAACTTTATATAAGCAGCACAAATCATGCGTGTAAGTATTTCCCGCATTGCAGAATTAAGCTCATGTATAGAAATACTTTACAAGCAACCAGTTTCTCTCACAAACGAGACTGTTTCACATAATTCGCTGTCACCTGGCATTTTATATTGGTAAATCAGAACTTTCAAGCCTCAAAATAGTGTACAAGTGGGTAGAATTGCAATTAAGCTATTAAAATAGNATATTGGTAAATCAGAACTTTCAAGCCTCAAAATAGTGTACAAGTGGGTAGAATTGCAATTAAGCTATTAAAATAGGCTAAAAATAGCACTACGTGTAATAAATAACCGTGAGAACAAAATCCAAAAATATGAAATTGCGCTTATATCGAATAGTTTTCAGCAACAACGGTAAGGTTAATATAGTTTCTAGTTTTATCACTCTTTTATGACAAAATAGTTAGAATGAATATCATCCGTAAATAATTATATTAGTGGTGTAACCGAAATAATACAAAAATATGACTAAAAATAATTTGTTTTACAGAAGTCAAGGCGTTGAAACCTCTGCTAACTAAGCTGCCACGCTAACTACTTACCAACTACGATTACAGTCCGTGTTTTAAACACATTGCTTATTATGTTTACCGGTTTTATACCGTCTTTTTGCAGTAAATTATAAAGTAATTATCATGTAGGCTATATCAACACATTTAAACTCTGAAACATGCTTCTCATTTGAAAGTTCTGTCGTACGACGTACATTCTGTTACATTTAGCATTGGATCATTGTTAGAATCGCATGTTAAAGTAGCAAAACGGAACGCGTTTAAAATTGACGCTCGCCATGCTGGGACTCGCTGTGACCACGCTGGCCCGAATCAAGGTTAATTATACTCAGGTTACGAACCAAACTAGTGTTTTTACGGGAGAGTTCGCCATAGGGACAATTTACGCTACTAGATGTGCGGTGTTCGAATAAAATCTCTTCTAATTAGAATTTTAAGCTATGTGAATAATAAAAGAGAATGATTTTACATAAGTACGAAGTTATTTTATATTTTATTTGTGATTAGTACAACTATCCCGTTTTTAAATGGCAGAAAACAGAGAAAAATCTAGAACACATGCGACACTAGTGNTTTGTGATTAGTACAACTATCCCGTTTTTAAATGGCAGAAAACAGAGAAAAATCTAGAACACATGCGACACTAGTACTTGCCAAGTAGCAAAAATGTTGGTTAACAAACTTTTAACATTGATTTTCCCTAATTAAATGAAAGCGTATGAAAATACTGCCAGATAGAACATATTTCTGAATGGATATCTTTACGTACTTGCGAATGGAATCGAATTACTGGTAGGATGCAAGAGGATGGAATNAACATATTTCTGAATGGATATCTTTACGTACTTGCGAATGGAATCGAATTACTGGTAGGATGCAAGAGGATGGAATAGTGAACATTGAGATAAAGTTTATTTATCTATATATTTATAAAGCTTCACGTCCCTTCCAACACTTGAAAATTTGATACAGTAATTTATACAAAACAAGTAACACAGGTGCAACAAAAACCTAGGAACGAGACAATACAAGTATTATATATATATATATATATATATATATATATAAATATATTAACATACAATTTTTAGATAAAAGTAATGAATAACCTTCACAGAAAGAAGGACTGGCATGGACATACAGTCATCCAGTCATCAGATAAGTGAAGGTTAATGTCACAGGCCGACAATTAAAATCTTGAAAATATCACGTCATGTATACGCCTATATAATATTAAAGAGCATTAAAGAGTCTTTACCGGTTATATATATTTAAAAATAATTTGTGTGAAATTTATCTTAGCTTCATTGATTTTTTGATATCCACATTTATAAAGTATAGAATATGTACATAATTATTAAAACATTTTACACATCTATATAACAAATGATTAGTTTCAAAAACGGACAATAGATTTCTCAGCCAATATTTGTAAGGCATTAATGTATATGGGAGGGTAGTCTGTGGTGTCCTCGTATTGGTGCAGGAATACATAAGTTTTATTAGAGGAAGGGAAATGCTTGATAAGGAAAATTTAACAATATATAGTACTTCCGGCTTGAATCTTGAATAGAACTGAGTGTTTCTGACATCTTGCTGGCAAATTGCGATCTACGATCGTGTTCAAAATTTTACAAAGCNTGACATCTTGCTGGCAAATTGCGATCTACGATCGTGTTCAAAATTTTACAAAGCGAAGGTGTAAGGCCTAAGCATATTTTAAGTACATTTTCTGTATGTTTGGTTGTTGTTTACTCTGATATTAAAAAATGCCTTAGGAAGTATGTACGTAGGTTAAAATACGCGTACTGTTGCTTGTTTCCTTTTATACGCAAGAAGCCGAGAGAGAACCCAGTTGGCGAGTCATATTCGTTTACCTCTACTTATTTCTTACAGGTGAGCATTAGTGGACATTGCCGTTTATTATCATCAGTAATGTGTTTGTATATATGTATATATGTATACATATATATATATATCACGTGAAGAAATTTGGAGGTAACCAGTAGTATGTAAAGTGTATGTGATAAATATAGTTTGCTCTGAATTTTTGCATTTTTTTAATGTAAAAATATGGATACGTTAGAGGCAGCCAAGTGTGATTTGAGGTTACACGTTGTCTGTGAGTACTGACCTGCGCAGTAGCGTGGACAAGTGTGTACTCCCCGCGCAGAGAGGGCTCGGCCACAAGGGTCTTGAATGTACAGCAGTTGCCACGCGGAGCATTTCCGTTTACACGCCGCTCTAGTTTTTTTTTCTTGTCGTGGAAAGAAGATCTCGACATACAAGATTGGCCACACTTGTCATAAACTCGTTTCTCGCGTCAAAGCTGCTTCTAAATGTAAATTAGTGACGCTCCACTACCAAAACAAGTAGACGTTGGTAATGGCAAACAGCTCCAAGTCTTGTTTTTTGGACTTTGCGTATTTTTATACTTAGTTAAAGTGTATGCTTAATATACCAAAGATGATATGAGGTTGCTTAGTAAATACAGCTTAACATAGCATAATTTTATTTTCCATTACTATTTGCTGGCCTGCGAAATTACCTGCTGCCGTATGGAACACTAATTCTTTTAATATGAAAACGTTAAAATAAATAATAAACTAAAAATAAAAATAAGACAACTGAAATAATATTGTTGCGAATTAAACATAGCTTTACTCATTAAATTTTTCTTCCCCTGAAAAAATAAATGCTGTGGACGTGTAAAACAATTTTGGGCTGTATCAGCATGGACGTGGTGGAGTTAACACCAAGCACAGCCACAAGTCACCTACAAACAGACACGTTAATCCTGGTCATTTTGAAGAACTANGGGGGGGGGGGGTGCAACAATGACAGAATGAAGACTGGAGAGCAAACAGTAGTGAACCACGTATTTTATGTAACGCCTGCCAAACTATGCAGAATTGCCCGGCTATTTGTGACCTGTGATCGAATTACGGATCTTCCGACCAGGAAGAGTAAAACCGGCCAAGCAAGGGTCCTCTGGAAAGTATACATTTATTTATGTAACTGTACAAAAAAATTATACATAAATAAAAAATAAAATAATAATTAAAACAAAAAATTAAAGAAAACGTAAGTGTACTATTAAATATAGTAAACGTAATGATGAATAATAATTATTATTTAATTGAAGTTTTATTATTTTTATTTGTTTTATCACACACTTAGCTCATTCGCTAGTTTCTCCACCATGCTATCGTGTGAGAAGAAAACTCCGCAGAGCGAAATTTACGATATAGTTCTGTGGTTACTCACGTTGCCGCCGTTAAAGTTTTTTGTACTTTTTAAACAGTCCAGTTTATAAAAAAAGGGGGCGGGGTGGATATTGCTGACTTGTTGTGTTGATTAATTTCTTCGTAGTGAAAACAGAGTTGTCTGAGGTATATTATATTTATATTTCCTAATGCAATTTTTCTGTCAGAACCAGATGGCACAAGACCCAACATGATTGCTGTCTATATTAATGGTCTGTGAAGAATTTAGAAAATAACATATGTTTTATTAATATAATCCTTGGCAATCTCGCTTATATTTCCCTTGAATCGCTGGAATGTAACCTAGTAGAGTGGATTTGTGTGCCTGGCCAACATTTGGAATAATATTAACGAACGGCAATTGACACTGAGATCGTATGTGTGTAACTGACAATGAAAGTTCGTGTGACTGTAGTTAGAGTGAAAACAGTAATAAAAAATTTTATTGTGATTGAAATAAAATGGCGCTCTCTGGTAGAAGTAATGAGTGTTAATACTCTCATGGCCATTTGAAATGCGGCACCAAGAAGGGGGCACTTGAAGGACCCCACACTGGCGGAATACGTAGAGCAAGCTAGAACNCCATTTGAAATGCGGCACCAAGAAGGGGGCACTTGAAGGACCCCACACTGGCGGAATACGTAGAGCAAGCTAGAACAATGACGTAATTGGTTGTTCCGCCGAGTGACACATCATGTTTGTCAATGGCGACAATTATGAGCAGTAATTAACTGGAAGTCGAGGAGCCGCTATGAGATAGTGGCATTGTATTTACCCGCCGATTNCGACAATTATGAGCAGTAATTAACTGGAAGTCGAGGAGCCGCTATGAGATAGTGGCATTGTATTTACCCGCCGATCGTGTGCTCAGAGATTCGTAACAAAAATAGTAATTTAGTTTATCTTATAGCATATGCAATAAAACAGATGCTCTTAAATTATTGCCTCTCCTAGCTTTACCTCTCTCTCTCTCTCTCTCTCTCTCTCTCTCTCTCTCCACAAAGAGTCCCAGAAGATTGGCGATCTGTAGTGCTGCTAGATATTCAATTGCTATGTGGCCAGATAAAGCCAGAGAATGAAATGCGTTTCCATGTTCCATTAGCCGCCCGCTGTGTTGCCGATGTTGCTCGGCAGACGGCGTCCCGGTCGACCGTCTGTCACCACGTAGTCCGGTGCCTACACTGCGACAAGTTACGTCGCTTTTCACTCATCTCTCCATCCAATGACAAGATCTATGTATGTGTGTACATATAGCACATTTATGAGAATGACACAACGTTCTCCAGTAAACAAATTATGTGTGTGTCATTATTCTCGCAAATGAGCGACATGTATGCACATTGAGCTGAGTTGAGAGATTTCGGTAGGCCATTAANTGTGTGTCATTATTCTCGCAAATGAGCGACATGTATGCACATTGAGCTGAGTTGAGAGATTTCGGTAGGCCATTAACGAGGCCTTGCGACCTACGAGGGTGAAATTAGGTGAGAGAAGAGCAACGCCGGAATGCAAGGGTGGGAGAAACGGGAGATCCCCGAGAAAACGCGCTGATCAGTGGCATCGTCCGGCAAGATTCCAACTTGCGAAAATTTGTGAGTGACCCGGCCGGGGATTGAAACCCGATCGCCTAGGTGCGAGTCCAGTAGTCTAACCGCTCAACCACCGTGGCCCCATTGTATGTACGCATGTACGTCTGTACGTAGGGATTCCTCTTCAGATTCTCGGAGTCGATCCTATGATTGTATGGTGTAGTAATACAGAGGAATGTGTGATGCACATGACAAGTTCCTGCACACGTGTTTNGGTGTAGTAATACAGAGGAATGTGTGATGCACATGACAAGTTCCTGCACACGTGTTTTCAGCCTAAAAATGACTGTGAATATCGCTATTTAGTAATTTTCGCTGACAAAATTACGCACCAGAAACCAAAATTAAAAACTTTATCTTGTCGTTGGATGAGGAATGTTTTAAAATTATAATTATGTGGGTGGAAAAGTATTGTAATAATTTTTCCCCCTAAACATCTGCGCATCGTTAGGCGGCCTACAAGGTAGAAAGAACCCTTCATTAACCTATGTTCATATTTGAAGAGCTGCAATTTCAGTATTGTTCAGCGGCCCTGACGGAACAAACGGTTCTTAAGACAAAAGTTTTCATTTGCAATGTTTAAATCAAACTTTGTAGCTGAGTGTAGGCACAGTGCTGAGCATTCTTGTTCCTTTCCTCTTCCCCTGCAGCATCTTTGCGGCCACGTGAAACATGTGCCGGTGAAACTTCCACGAGCAACGACAATACCAACTGTGTAGCGTGAGCACCTACATTGCAGTGACCAGGTAGTGGAAGGGGGGAGGGGGAACTAGTCAGTAACGAGTATGTGTGCACCAACATTGGAGTAACGCAATTACTGACTTTTAATAAATGTCATAATTTTCTAGAAAACTATATTTATTTATTATTATTTCAATCACACCGGCTTCACTAATGCAAGTTAATCCTGTCAAGAAACATGCCGTCGTATTTTGGTATGTTTTGTTGGCATCACTGCTCTTTACGCTTGCTTGACCGTTTGAGTGATTCGTTACGTCCCTACCAAGTACTCTTACAAACTTCTGATTTATTAATAATTTGTTAACATTTACTTTACAAACATTGCAGATGTTTCTCACTGTTTTCAGTACATCAATAATTTGCGTATTTTTACCACCCTAGCGTATGTAGGTATGTGGGTAACGAAGAATTGCCACAGGGACAAAAATAATATACAATAGAAAATAAAAAAGTAATAAAAAATTTGAACATTACTGATAATTTAATACACTGGAATGGGCTCATAATGTTTTGTTGCAGTTTGTTTTCTTTAATTCTACATGCCATTAATAAAATTTCGTTTAATTATGAATAAACAGAGTTAATGCTGTGTGGTTGACAACGAATTATCGTTCATGGCCTAAAATCTGACCAGCAAATAAGACTCGATGTATAACATAGGGAGTGCCAACCCCTCTCCTTCCATGCTCCTTAGGTTTAACTGTACGCTGCCTTACAACTGATAGCCTTCAGAACACCACACTTGCATATAATAATACTTTCCTACCAAGCCGTTCTACCATCGACAACACGCTTAAGTGCGTCCTTGTCTGTATAAATCAAGTGCGCTGCGTGATAAAAGGATGGCACACAAACACACTCTGTTCAAGGCACGAGTCGTTGAAATCTTTGCTGAAATATAACTAATAGAGTGTTACTCCAAGACAAGCGAGGTGCCGGCCTACATTTTAAATACATGAATAAAGCTGGAGGTGACGGCAACCATTGAATAAATAAGTATATTCCACGTCACAACACACGTGTACGTCACACTAGTAAAGGCTGTTCACGATCCAGTGAGCACACTTGAAATCAACCAATGCTCCTACATGCATATATTTTAACGGGAGCACCGAGTGTCAAGATGGAAGGAGAGTATTTCCATGTCTTCACATCGAATTAACAGTGTCAGGTAACCAGTTTGTGGCAACTTAAATTATTTCTTTCGCTTTGTGTTTTTTAATGCATCCAAGTGTAAAAATTAGCAGATTTGTGAAATAACCTGTAATAATTAGACAGTTTTGCTTGACGGACGCATGAATAAAGTGATGGGGCCCATGCCAGTGTTAGTTCTACAATACGCCGGAGAATACACAATGTGCACACAAGTAGATCTCAAGCAGGGCTTTCAAAAGTGTTCATTTGACCGTGAACAGTCTACGCTTCGTCTATATGCAGAATGGGCGGAATTCAACCAACAAACTTCTCGCCGTGATTCCTCACTCTAAATCAAGTGGCGAATATACAGGACACTTTCTACGTAAACGGAATATCGAGGGGGTATGAGCACTTGAACATCGAGATTTTAAACTGCAATTTTGTACAATTTCGGAAATGAAGTGAACTTGAATTACAATTCTCCAAACATTGTTTTATTTTAACGAGATATACAACGTGTGAGCAAACTGTGAATAATATCCCCCTCCCCTTACCAAAATGAAGACAGCAGTGGTGGCTCCCCTCTTTCTGCAGGCAACTCTTATATCGTCAGGAATTATGAACGTTTTATCTTGGTTTATTGAGCGGTGTGATCTCACTTTTAAATAGCGTTGTTCTTGGTACAACTGCCGTTTGCGTGTAAAACGCAATGTGATACAACTGCAGGCACGTAGGCACGTAGGCGATACCAGCACTTCCTGTAGGGAATCACGTACTGACTGTCGCCGTAAACAGGCAGCTTCAGTACCGCACGCTTATTAATGTATGCTACATACTGTCTGCAGTAGGTGATAAAACTGTCCGCCACCATCGTCTGTGCAGTAGGTCTAGCATGTAGGTAATATTGCTTAAGTGCTTGGAAAGTAGCTACAGTCGAAGTTTATGTACGTTTTACACGAAAACGATAGGTCCTGAGCAGTTGTAACAAGAGGGTAATTATTATTATTAACAATATACTTCTCAATGAACCAGGGCAAAACGTTCATATTTCCTTACAGTTCAAAAGTGGTCTGCAGTATTAAATTGACACCAGTGTTATATTATGGGGAGAGATATAAATAAGATTTTCCTCTGTTCTTTAATACCCCGATAACATAAAACAATGTCCAGAGCATTGTTACTTAATTTGGTTCCATTTCCAATATTCTGCACAAAAAAATTAGCCTAAATTTTTTATTTTCGAGGGCTCATTTCTCCCTAAATATTCAGTTTAGGCATAAAGTATCCTGTACACTATTTACCACTGTAATTTATATAAGGAATCACCTCACAAAGTTTGTGGTCGTATTCCGCCTCAACCTGTATAAACTTTACCATACATAGTCCACTCTCAATTACTTTAACTTTCCTAAGCCTGCTGAAGTTCTACTTTCAAGTTATTACTCCGCCTCATGCAAACGAAGCTTAACTATGACTACAAAATTACACCAAAGGGATAGCGGACTGTATATGTGCTCACTCACTTTAATCATTTTTTGCATAAGTACAATTTCTTAGTAGACATTCCCCTCACTCTTACTTCCCATCTCTTTTATACATATTTAATGTAAACGTGATATAATTTATAAATAAAATATAATTACCAGTTTTATTTAATAAAAATAAAGTGGTTTTGTGTTAATACTCGTATAAAACTCTTGTTATAATTGACGTATTTTGTAAACAACCAAACACGTCATGCTTGGGTGGTTTTTAAAGGATTTGATTCAATAAGTGTGAAGAAACCGTGATTAGACTATATCAGATATATCATGCGATATATCAAGGTAACTGTAACAACGGGCATAGTAGGAATATGCAGCCGCCACGGGCACAGTGCTGCCACAGGATTGTCACGAGAACAAGAGTGGAAGAGCTGCTTATCGAGCGAACACCCGTCGCACACGACAGCAAAACGATGGAACGTGGTTCGTCAGTCAGTACCTGGAGATACGGAAAGTTTTGCAACACGCAGTAACCGATCAGCTACAAGGCCCTTTCGATAGCCTCGCGGAGCCAATCAGCAAACGTTTACCCCCGGTCAAAGGAGCCACCCACACAATTTCACTTAAATACACGTATAAGTTGTTTACGATAAACTGAGTACTCTTTAAAGCCCTGCTTAAGATCTTGTATGCACATCGTTTATACAGTTTATTATTCCACCATTTGTAAAATAGCACTGAAAGATGCCTGACCACCTTACTCATGTGTCAGCCTAGTGAAACTGAAATTATAAGAAAAGTGAATTCTTGCTCTTATATGCATTAGTAAAAAAGAAAGCCAAATAGATAATGCCAGTTTTCACTAATGTTTACCAAAAACTTTTATTTCTTCGTAAAGACATGGAAATACTTTCCCTCCGTCATTACCAACTTTACTGGCCACATTCCTGACGTTGTGCCCTATTAAATATATGCAGGTAGAGGGAGTGACATTTTTCGAAGGTTGATTTCACAAGTCCTCAAATAACTGTGAACAGCCTATATGATGTTGCAATCTATATTAGAATTAGTGCAAAACCTAGTTGTTCCAGTGAAACCATTTCACTGATTGAATAAGTGACAACAGTTGCCTTACCACTCAGGCTACCAAGTCAACATTGATTTCAAGATGGGAAATATATGTAGTACGTATATTACTTTATCGAAAATATGTAGGTTTAATTTACGTGTCCTTTTGTTTATAGTTTAATTGATAACACTAGGATTGTTAAAACAAATAGTGCGTATGTATGCACTCACTCAATACTTACTGTAGTTAAAAAACCTTCAAACCTAGTGCGATTGTAATAACGTGATAACGAAATGAAAGACGCAAAAACGTAAATGAATAAATAGTTAAGGATATAAATAATGAACGTACTTTCCTTAACATGGGTGCAATTAATTCTTAATTAAGTTATTAATAGCTGGGTTAGTAGGTAGGACTTGGCTTCCCTTTGCAACGCAATAGTATTAGAAATGAAACCAGAAAGTTACGCTACAAAAGTGAGACAATTACCAATACAAACGCCCCTTACCTGGGACTTGAACCCTGTAAAAAACTCCTATGGTAAACAAGGTGCAATCCAGTGCATTGTGGTGGTCGGATTCAAAGCATCAATTACAGGTTCATTCAGTCTAATGTTTTGTAATAATAGGATTCACTAACCTGAAATATTTACACGGTCATCATTTTGAAAATAAGAGCCTGGGCCACTAAAAGCACATAAGATTACATGGCCTACCATAACACTACTTGTAAGAAGAATTTTATGGAAATCGGTTGTTTTGTCCCTGAGATATGGCATAAAAAATGTCATTATTTTGTTTTATGTTATCGTACAGAATCGCCCAAAAAGTGGCTCTATATAGGATGCTTCTAATGTATACTGTCTACAAACAAAGCTTAGTTGAATTTGGTAAAATTGTTTAATATATGTAGCGAACTTACCATTTTGAACATTGTTGTTTGGCCCATTTAAATAATGAACGTTTACATGGGTTTCGGTAGCAATAATGGTGTGCACAATTTGGTACAACTTAGTTGAAATATTCTAGCGAAACTTTTGACGGGAACTGGTTGATAGGTCCTAGGGAATGGCATAAAACCTCTACAATTTTCATGGGGCGAACTTCATAAATGGAGGTCAAGAAAGTAATGTAGTAGCACATTCGATGATTGTATACTGTCAGTATACAAATTTCAGTAAAAAAAGATTACATTGTTTCGTAGAAATAGCAGACAAAACTAAAATTATTTTATAGCAACTATTCTAAAAATAAGCGTGTAATACTTAAAAAAAAACACATATATTAATAAAGTCAACCACAATACAACATCTTAGCCAAATTTTGTAAGGATGGGTTGATTGTTTCCCGAGATATGAGATAAAAGCAATTTTTTTTATTGGTGGGGCAATCTTACAAAATTGCAGGGAAAATAGGCTCCGCATAGACAAATTCGATGTTTGTAATAGGTACTGTCAGCATAAAAAGTTAAGTTGCAATTTGTTTCATTAATAAAATATACTGAGCTAAAATATTTATATAACCACCATTTTCAAAATAAATGTCTAACCTACTTAAAAAAACATACCAATTTAGACCACCTGATGCAGTAACATTTGTTTGCAAAATTTAGTAGAAATTTATTAATTGTTTTCCGAGATGTGACTAAACTTTTATTTATTTGTTTGCCACTATCCTACAAAATGGAGGACAAAGGGTGATCCTTGTAGATACAGTTGATAGTTGTAATATCTACGGCCAGCGTACAAAGTAAAGTTTGCAATTGATAACATGGTTTTGAAGATATAGCATTCTAAGCTTAAAATGGTTATATGACCGCCATTTTGAAAATAAGCGTCTGACATAATTTAAAAAAACACTTAACATTATCTGCATCAGTAGCCCTACTACTCGTTTAACAAAATGGGTAGGTATCGGTTAATTTTCGTGCTGAGTTATGACATAATAACTTTACTTATTCATATGGTGCTATCTTCCAAAATGGCTAACAGAAGTGGTTATGTGTTGTTATATGATGCTTGTAATAGGTACTTTAAGTATACAAAATTTCGTTTTAATCAGTTAGATGGTGTGGTAGATATACCAAATAAACCTAAAATATTGATATTACCATTTGGAAAATTAGAGCCTAATCGAATTAAATCACTTACGTTTACTTGGGCTATCATAGTATTAGTTACCTGTTAAATTGGGAGATAATTTGGTGTAATAGTTTTCGATATATCATGTAAAATCTTTATTTCATCATTTGGTGCTATTTTTCAAAATGACGAGCTAACAACATATCCACCTCAAAATTTAATTATCTCTTGATGCTCTGCCAGAATACAAAATCTAGCTTAAATCGGTTGAATGGTTTCCGAGATATGACATCGTTCCAAATCTCAAATGGTTGCCATTTTGAAAGAAAGAGCCCGACGTGGTCGAAAACTATAAAAGTCAGGTGTCCTTACTAATTATTACATGTGTACCGACTTAAGTGAAATTCGGTCGAAGCGTTGAAACACTGAAAGAGGACACACTCAAGCACTCCTACAGACACACATACACTCACAGACATACAGACAGGAAAGTGATCTCACAAGCCTTTCTTCCGTTCAGAAATGTTGCTAAAATTGGAATCATCGTCTTGCCTCCAAGAAAAGGTATCATAAACAAGAAGTTACTGATAACTAATGAGCCTACTTTCCTCTACATGGCTGCAAATAGATTTTTATGAAGTTCTTAAAAGCTTAGCTGGTAGGTAGGCGTTGACGTCTCATTGAAAGTAATATCATTAGAGATGAAACCAGAAACATGTGAAACAGTACCAAGACAATTAACCACGAATGATTTACATGAATTTCGAAATCAGAAAAACTCGTAACATTTAGCTAGCCTGCAGTCAACTGCATCACGGAGGTATGATTCGGGGCATCAACTTTGAATGTAATAAATCTAATGTTTTAAATGACAGGGTTCACTAAACTGAAAAATTTACAAGGCCATCATTTTGAAAATAAGTATCTGAGACTGTAAAAGCACATCAGATTACATGGCCAACCATAGTGCTACTTGTATGAAACATTTGGTGGAAATCGGTTGATTGGTCTCCGAGATGTGGCATGAAAACCTTATTTTCTTAAATGGGGCTACTAATACAAAATTGCTTAAAAAGGGGCTCTGCACACGATGTTTCTAATATATGCTGTTAGAATAAAATGTTTCATTGAAATGGTTAATTTGTTAAATTATATGCTAAACATATCAACGTATTTGTATGACCACTATTTTTAAAATAATTGTCTAAACCCATTTAAATCATGTAACTTTACATGAACTTCTGTGGGTGTGCAGAATTTTGTGGATATTATTTGAATTTGTCCAGCAAAAAGCGATCTCTGTATGCACAAATGATGCTTCTTATTAATACTTTTTACTTACAAAATTTGGTTGAATTTGTTGAAACATTTTATAGATATAACCAATTAATATACATTATTTATACAAACCCCATTAAAACATGCCTACCACACATAACACATGTTAATTTACATACCCTACTGTAGTAATACTTCGTGAAATATTGGTATGAATCAGTTGATTTGTCCTCGAGATATGGCATAAAACCTCCATTGGTCATGTGACGATTTTCACGAGTGGAGGACGAAAAGTGTATGTTTTATCACTTGCAATGATTTTCAGATATACCATAGACAAAAATAAAATTTTAATCTATTACATAGTTTCTTGGATACAGCACACTTAACTAAAATATTTGTGTAAAATCCATTCAGAAAATAAGAGACTTTCACACTTAAAACATATAAATTAAAATAGCCTGCCACATTACAAATTCTTCGCCAATTTTGAGAGAAATCGGTTGATTATTTCCCGCTGTACGTCATAAAAACTGTATTATTTCATGTGGGGTCTCTTACAGAATGGTTAGGAAATTAGGATTTGCATTGAATATTTTGATATAATTGATACTGCCAGTATACAAAGTTAAGTTGAAATATGTTTTGCTTATTCGCAGATGAGAAATTCTGATGGAAGTATTTATATGACCACCATTTGCAAAATATGTGTGTCTGATACTCTTGAAATTTATTAGTTTAAATGGCCTGCCATAGTGTGATTTGTTTGCCAAATTTGGTAGAAATTGTTTGTTTTCTCGGAGATATCATGTAATTTTAATTTGTCGTGTGATACAATTTTCAAAATAGCTGATAAAAGAGATTTTGTGTGGACATAATTGATGATTGTAGTATATACAGAATGCATTAAACGTTTCATTGGAATAAAGTACATAGTTTCATTGATATAACATACGAAACTAAAATAAATATATATCTCCCATTTTGAAAATAAGTGTCTGGCAAACCTAAAACATATCAGTTCTACTTGTTTTCCATATTTCGTATGAATCGGTCAATGGTTTCGAAAGATTTGACATCAAAATTTTATTTATTAGTTTAGCACTATCTTACAAAATGGAGGACAAAAGAAGCCTTGTGTAGACACAATTTACTATTGTCATAAATACTCCCAGCATACAATCTAAAGTTGTAATTGATTAAATGGTTTCGAAGTTATGGCATACTGTGCTAAAATAGCTACATGGCCGCCATATTGGAAATAAGCGACTGACATACTTGAAACAAATTTATACATTTCAACTGCCACAGTACTGCTTGTTTGCCAAATTTGGTAGCAATCTGTCATTTGATTCCAGAGATATCACACAAGAACCCTCTCAACTCATGTAGCACTATCCTACAAAATAGGGGGAAAACTGGTAGTTGTTTGGCATATATGATTCTTGTAATAGATACTGTCAGCGTACAAAATTTGGTTGTAATTGGTCAAACGGTACGGTAGTTATACCAAATAAACTAAAATTATTTGTATGGCCGCTATTTAAAAAATGAGAATCTCATAAAGAGTTAAATTACATATATTTACCTGGCCTATCACACTTTTACTAAGTGCCAAAATTGGCTATAATTGGTTGAGTATTTTTCGAGATATAATGTAAAAGCTTTATTTTTCTTATGGAGCTATCTTCCAAAATGGCAGACCTACAAAAATATTCACCCCTGAATTCAATGCTTACACCTTGCGCTGTCAGCGTAAAACATTTTATTTTAAATTGGTTGAACGGTTTCCGAGATATGACATATCACCCTAAATTTTAAAAGGGCCACCAATTTATAAGTAAGTGCCCGGCGTGATTGTAAACCATAGACGTTTGGTGTACTTACTTAGTGCTATGCGTGTACCGAGTTTGGTGAAATTCGGTTAACGTGTTCAAAATTTGAAAAGGCGAACACACTCGCGCACAGGTAGCAGGAATACCACGTCGGTAGTCAGATTACCCCGTTATATTTAAATCGTGAAACACAGAAACACACACACATACACACAAAGAGGAAAGTGATCTCATAAGCCCTTCTTTCCTTCAGAAAGAAGGCCAGAAATGAAACTTTATATATATATATATATATATATATATCAGCGGTCTCGCCAGGATGAGTCACGACGCTTGTTGCTTGCTTGCAGCTGTGAGTACAGGTCCACTGCCCCATGCTATCAACCCACTTAACTTAATCTAATTTGCACATTATTTCTTGGCTTTTCTGTTTTACTCTCCTTTGCATATGCTGTATCATTGACTTTCTCTTTGCACATACTTAAAATGCCTTTGAAATAAATGTATGTTTTCAGGGTGGAAATCATATGTGGTTTACTTAATTCTGTCCATACCCGTGTTACGAATAGTCACTTTGCGGCAAATTACTTGCCCCCGTAAGTAATTTTATTTAGCGAAAACAGCATTTCGTGATCTGCAACCGTTCCGAAAATTTTGAGGGTGTCCACTTTAAGCGGAAAAACCTGTATATATGGGTGATATTGGTTTGTACCTTGTTATTTCATTTGATACACTATGTTTAAATTTCCCATCATTCAAAAAACAAATTATTGTGAAACAGAGAATGAAATTGTTGTTGAAACAGGGAAAATTTCACTGAATCAATAATTAGCTGAAAAGTGACATATCATTTTTAATTCATTTGTTAAATTGAACGAAGGGACTGCTGAATAAGTAAAATCCTGTTAACTGACTTAAACGTTGAAATTTGGATTTTTCTGATTTAGAGTGTGGACATCTACGAATATATAAACAGTTATAAGTGTGGTATTCATGGGAGACAATATACTGTAGTACTTGGGGTGTCATTTTACCAATAAGCATATGCTAGCGGAGAGCGACGCGACAGTCAATAGCAACAGGCTAACACATGAATCTAAGAGTAAAGTAGAGAGTTTGTGGTCGGCACTTGTCAACAAGGTATTGAGCGCCGGCGAGGGTGAAGATGGAACAGCGGCGGAATGCAAGGGAGGGGGAAATGGGAATGCCTAGGGAAAACCCGTCGGCTGATGGCAAAGTCCACAAACATTTCCCACACGTCGAGTCCGATTTCCTTTGGTGGGAGACGAGTAGTCTGACCACTACACCACTGCGGCTCCGTCGACCTAAAACAACCCACTACACATTGTGTGTGACACCAGAATAAACGAGGCAACGTGCCTATTAGAAAAGACGATACAGCGTGTTTTGTCATCTCCCGTGGTTTATATCAAATCTCGAAAATGTAACATTTTAAATGGTTTTAAAGAAATAAAAATTGATTTAACTCAAAAGAGTTACCGTTCCATATGTATGCTTAGTAAATGATATAATGCAAGTGGTGTAGTGGTCAGACTACTCGTTTCCACCTCGGTGAACCGGGTTAGAATACGGGCGGGGTAACTCCCAGATTTTCGTCTGTGGGTATCGTGCTGGACGATACCGCTATTCGGCGAGTTTTCTCGGGGATCTCCCGTTTCTCCCGCCTTTGCATTCCGACACTGTTCCATACTCACCTTGCTTCACCTTCATCGGCTCTCAATACCTCGATGTTAAGAGAGCCACGCAAATATTTATACTCTCTCCACTTCTTGGCCAGCAAGATCCCCAGACGTCTCGCTTAGCGACATCTTCGGCCAGCAGCAACTACGGCGGATCTGTAGTGTCAGTTGCAGAAGCTGTGGCAGGATCTGTTTGGTTTCTGCAGTTACCTCATTTATTCCCTGTATCGGGGCTGCGTTTTATTCATTTTTCAATCCTAGATGCTGTACACATTCTTCTGCAATGAAATGAGTTTGGAAAACTGAATCCAGAAGGGTCCTGCATATTTGTAACTGGCCATATTCGTATCGCATTATCACCAATGCATTGGCGAGTATTTGTGGCTTGATTTTGAGTAAGTAATAACTGAAAGTAGATAACTGTTGTTCTGTATTGCTATCTCTTAAGCTGTCTGGTGAAACATGATCTTGGTTCAGTTACTGCAGCTGGTTTTGACGACTGCTCTTAAAATGGGGTGCTTCGTCACTGTGTGTCGGTGTGAAGTAAGGTATGGTTTCTCTCTGAGTAGGTGCGACAGGTTGCTGCTGATGTACTGTATTATGTAACTTAAAATTCCTTAAATGTTAGTGAATAAGTTGGTTCTTTATTTAGGTTCTATTTATCAACCGTCAACCTCCATTGAGGAGTCCTTCATTGTCCTAGTACAAGAAATTAAGCGTTCGAATTACAGATAGGTGTTGAATGTGGTATTTTGAAAATAGTTTATAGAATATAGTGCGCATAAAACTCCCCACATTCGCCATACAATATGTGAAGGGGATATTAGTAGGCAACAATTAAAGCCTAGGNGTTTATAGAATATAGTGCGCATAAAACTCCCCACATTCGCCATACAATATGTGAAGGGGATATTAGTAGGCAACAAATCAAGCCTACGCTGCTAACATTCATAAGTCACCTTAAAGCGATCGCCTAATTGACGCTTGGATTACGTTGCAGCATGTTTGAAAAACGCGCATTTTGACGAAGCCATTAATGGTGCTGCCTGCCTGGCACTTGAACTGCGTTGCAGAGTGTTGGAAATCAGGTTTTGTTTAGGCGTAACTATTAAACGTACTCCCAGTATGTTTACGTACGAAAAGACATCATACATCGGACGAAGAACGAATGGCACTTTATTGTTACCACGCATACTATAAGTATTATTTTGGAGCTCTCCAATAACTTATAGTTAAAAACGGCTTATTCAGACTTCCATAACCTAACTCAATCATACTAGCTGGACGCGACCCAAACTACGATAGGAGCCTGTATTGAACTTCGCTACTGACTTTTCATTAATAAAATTATAGGTGCGATAGCGCTCTTTTAAGGCGCGCCAGTGTGATCCTTATAGCTACAGCGCTTCTCAGCATCAAACACAAAGATAGCTCCACATAGGCGACGATGTCAAAGAAAGTTGGAAGAAACAATGATCTTCAAAGATGGGATTTTGGCCAGCTGCTCCCCCCCCCCTCCCCCGCTGGGCCATCATAATGAATGATCCATTACGTAAGTGTAGAGTACTGCAGTACGTGTCGGGGAACGAAGGTCCAGTGGCAAATGTGAAAATGACGAAATATTTTTACATCTATCTAGTGATGACAGTGTTCGAGTTCAAAATGTCAAATAATTCGATTCCTACGAGTTCTCGACATATCTGGAATGGTCAAGCCGAGTTATTCGTCAGTACTCTCGTCTCGCACACATTCTTTGTCCACGTATACTAAAGTTCTCACGGAAATGTTACATCTTTCGTTCCACGTTTGTTCTCCAAAGTCTGCAGACATGATTGTGTTTTTACAAATTTAATTTTTATCTTACTGAAACACAATTCTCCCCGCGTTTTTAAATATGTTTGTTCTATATCAATGACACATGACTTCTATGACATTGTTTTAATTTTTACTACCGGTTATACAGTTGCCAGGAATTGGCATTCGAGCCCTATAAAAACGGAATTCATCAGTTTTTGAATGTAAGCTGCCCATCACTACACGCAGCGTACTACCAGATGACAATGTAAAGTCGCAGCATCAGTTGCCACAGGTCGACATTAGGAAGAGTAAATGTAAGTACTTAAAGAAGCAGGTGTAAAGTGCAACAGTGAAGATACTTGCGGGAGACATCGCCAGGGAAGAGGGGCCCTTGTTCGAGAGTGGCTGTGGGAAACCACGGCAAGAGGGTAATCTCGGCACTAAAGGGGGCGGCAATGTGCCCTCGGAATTATCTCGTATCTGCTGTGGTTGAACAGCTCCCAGCGGGCCTTTCACACCTCTCTCTGTCTCTCTCGCTCGCTGCCGGGGATAAGGTCCGCCTAAGGTCCGCCTTATCCGCGTTTGAGGCTCAGAGACTCGGAGTCGCGCTTCAAGTACGCTATAGTCACTAAGCGCAGGACTCTGGATTGACGTGCAGTATTTCTCGTCCCACTGTGTGCACCTATGAGACTATCAACAGTGGCAATATTATTTTATTGGTGGAAAGTCTGTAGGAAGGTTTAACGCAGTGCCTTTGGGTGCTCTTGTATGTATCTGACGCGTAAATTTAGAGACGCAACGCTTTGAAAATGCCGTTTTTAGCCATTTCGGAGTACTCAAAAATGGTGTTTCTAATGTTCGTAACGTCTTGAAAGCACTCAACAACTGTCGTCTAAAGTTTGTGTTCTTTTAGTATGTCAGCACATTGGACGCACGTTTAATAGTTTCACAGAAAAACGTGAACTAATAACACTCTGTAACGCAATTGAATGGCCTGGTAGGCGGGAGGCGACAACATTATTCTATAGATACGTGTATGTAGGGCTTATCATTCCGTTAGCAGAAAGGGCGTTAGAAAAGGAGTCAGCTGCTCATAGAAGCAGGCACGGGGAAAGCCATGGCCATGGCTCACATTAGGGAGCAACCACGGCATTCGCTTGGAGTGATTTCGTTAAGCCACTGAAAACTGAAATCAGGATGTCCGGACCGGAATTCCTCCTTAAGAGCAGGTTTTACCGCCTCCTGCTTAATCAGGAAGTTGGCCAGCTGGGAGTTGGATTTGACTGCTGGCTTAGTAGAAGCCAGTGTTTTACCACTATTGTGTAGCCTCCTGTTTGTAATCTGAAATTTCCGGTCTGATTTTGTAGATGTTGGTAACAAAAGTAACTAAAAGGTAGGTACTTTCGAGGTTACGCTATAATAAGAAGAACGTTTTATAAAATTTAATTAGTTGTTTTTATATATTGCATATTGTAACCTGGTTAACCAGGCCCGATACTCCCCTCCTTTTGAAGATTACTATTTATTATTTAAATGTACTTAATTTATTTCAGTCTCATATAAAAAAAAGTGTAAAAAAAGGACATTGTAACACCGTAATTGCGTAGACAAGTGAAAACGGCAAAGAAGAATAAAATACTGGTCATATTTTATTATGGCCAACGTTGCTCTCAGCGGTCCCATCAAACTAGCGAATGCTCGAGTGTAGGTCACCGCTACCACTACTCAAAGCGGCTGTTGAACACTATGTTTAGGATGTTGAACAGTGTTCAAGATAATGTTCTGCGACGTGTAGTGAACGGAAGGTGGCCACTTTAAATCCCGCCCGTCTAAAAAATCGGTTTGGACTCCTGTTGTGGACCGCTAGTTCGGCCCTTATGTTTGTGCTATAAAGTGGTGCATATTAATGTGTACTGTCATGACATGTGAATGACAGCACTACTTTGTAGCTGGCGTGGTGCCCCACACACCATCACGCACTAGATTCATGATCTGCTGAGACCAAACATTTGCACATAATACAATATGGCCCCCATGTTCCCGTCTCAGTTTTCACTACTCTGCGCATCCCCGGCCTTACAACCCGCCATTTTTTTTAACACGGTGTGTACCCATTAAGGCTCTCGCCTACCTTGAGATTTTTTCCGCGTGAGGCCGAGAAGCGCTGGAACGATAAGAGCGACAATGCCACACGCATCAAGTACGCCGTCGCCGCTAAGCGCGAGCCTCTCTACTGGCGTGCAGTGTTCCAACCACTCTACGTCTACCTATGGGACTTTCAGAGGTAACCCTGTTATTTTACTGCTGAGAAGTCTGTAACTAGGTTCAGTGAAGGCCCTCGAGTGGTTTTGTATGTATCTGATGCGTATATTTTGGGACACAACGCTTTCAAGAAGCCCTTTTTAACGAAAACTGTGTTTCTAACGTGCGTTAAGTTTTGAAAGTGCTCAACAGCCCTCGTCTGATGTGTGTGTTCCTTTCGTAGATCAGCACATTGGATTCTTGTTTAATATTTCCGTAGAAGAACGCGTACTTCAAACACTCTGCAACGCAGTTCAAGCTTCAGGTTGGCGGGAGCCTTAAGGCATTGCAACTAATAGAGGTGTTATTCAGAACTGCACTAGTATCGGTACAACGCCTACCATATATCGGGGTCAGTAAAATAGTATTTTTGCTTCATGTTATTGGCAGCAGCTATTCACGAGACTAAAAAAAATACTCTCGACGACGAATATTATGCCCCTTACATGGAATAAACGATAATTTAAGCTGTGTTGTCTTCAGAGCAGCGAAACCATTTCCTGTGTTTCGTCCCATATATTGGAAAATAAGGCTCAAAGGTTTAACATAAAATGAAAGTTGAAAGGCTAGACTGATTTATGTCAGCGACATGTATGAGATGGCTGGTTGTACACAGGGTTACAGGTTATATTCTCTAAATATTTCCCTAAATATCACACCCACCCGAGGCCTATTTGTAATTCAAACCAAGGCCGTGAGGAAAATAAAAATTATAAAGGTGAAGAAATATTAAAGTTTTCCCCTCCACCACCGAAATGCAAAAAATAAATGTAGATATTTTTAACTACTATACGCACCAAATTAATCAAAAGCCACAGCTGCGGCGTGTTAACGTTGTTACGCTGTCACTGCTTTGTCCCGAGCGAGCAAGTGAAAGTGAAGGACAGAGCAGCTACATGACAGCGGCGGCGAGTCACAAGAGAAGTCTGGGATGACATGCGAGCGATAATCCAAGACGCGCATATCGTGTTACGAAAAGTGTACCACCACGATAACTGCTTTGTGATATGCGCTCCTGGCCTCCAGCAGATTGACTTGCTGCGTTTATCTGAAGAATTTCCTAGTGGTTTACTGCCCTAGTTTCTTTCACCGTGACTCGGGGTGCGGCGAANGTTTCGTCCCATATATTGGAAAATAAGGCTCAAAGGTTTAACATAAAATGAAAGTTGAAAGGCTAGACTGATTTAAGTCAGCGACATGTATGGGATGGCTGGTTGTGCAGTTGGTAACAGGTTATATTCTCTAAACATTTCCCTAAATATCACACCCACCCGAGGCCTATTTGTAATTCAAACCAAGGCCGTGAGGAAAATAAAAATTATAAAGGTGAAGAAATATTAAAGTTTTCCCCTCCACCTCCGACACGCAAAAAATAAATGTAGATATTTGTAACTACTATACGCACCAAATTATTCAGAAACCACAGCTGCGGCGTGTTAACGTTGTTACGCTGTCACTGCTTTGTCCCGAGTGAGCGAGTGAAAGTGAAGGACAGAGCAGCTACATGACAGCGGCGGCGAGTCACAAGAGAAGTCTGGGATGACATGCGAGCGATAATCCAAGACGTGCATATCGTGTTACGAAAAGTGTACCGCCACGATAACTGCTTTGTGATATGCGCTCCTGGCCTCCAGCAGATTGAATTGCTGCGTTTATCTGAAGAATTTCCTAGTGGTTTACTGCCCTAGTTTCTTTCACCGTGACTCGGGGTGCGGCGAANTTGCTGCGTTTATCTGAAGAATTTCCTAGTGGTTTACTGCCCTAGTTTCTTTCACCGTGACTCGGGGTGCGGCGAACTTTCCAGGTCGAGGCCAGCGGCTATAAAAAGCGTGTCGGGCCTCCGAGCCGGGGTTGATGAGTGGATGAGTGCCTCGAGTTTTGGCGATAGACGACGAGAGAGAGAAGTGACCAGCGGGAGGGAAATCTGCGAATGCGAGTATCGTGGCAGTGAGGAGTGCGACTGGCAGGCCGGACTGTTGGACTGGATGCGTGAGTGAAAGACATTAATAAAGATGGCAACAGACAGTCTGAAAGTGTGTTAATGATGAGTATCAATTAGTTGACTATAACAAAAAAGAGACATTAAGAAGGACGTTATTTTGAATAGAAGAAGACGTTAAATATTGCGCTCACTGAAAAATAAAAAGAGATGTAGTGGAGATCAATAGATTAATGCTGTATAAAATGTCTGTGTGAATAAATAAAAATCAAGTTTTTTTTTTAATTAAGACCTAACGCGATTTGTCTATTCGCGGTTTCCTTGTGGTTAAGCTTTGTTTGCATGAGGCGGAAAAGTATCCTGGAAGTAGAACTTTAGCAGGGCTTCAGAAAAGTTGGAAGTCACATGAATGGACTACAGTCGAAATGTACCTGTTTCTGGCAGCCAGTATAGAAAATCCAAGAAAGTGTAAACGTACTCAACAGCTTTTACCAGCTCTGTGAAAATTATGTTTTCAGAAATGTTGTCGGAATACTCATTTCGCTGTATATGTGTAAAGTTCTTTGTGGCGCGAGATATAGCGTAGAAAGAGTGCATCACTCCAGTCAAATATTTGTTCGCTAAGTTTGCACAACCTATTATCTAGGTTTGCTGTTTATCAGCTTGTCAATACACGCTTCCAAACATCTTTATACTTCAGATGAGTAAGATTGGCGTTAAATTATGTCTCTCACATTCTTATTTGTTTATCCCCCAAAGAGTAGTTCAGTTTTTTTTACTACAATTTTGTCTACAATTATCTTTAGCGAATGTCGTCACTCTGACACTCGTTTCTACAACACTCGTTTAACCTAAAACACGTAAATTATATTTAATTATAATGAAAAACACGCTATCAATTTGAGCAACACGCAGCTGCCAGAAGACATTAAAAATACCGTCATATAGCCTTAATTAGTTTATTTGACTTCTAGAAGAAAGGACTGTAATCGCACTGACTGCTACTCCGCTAGTCACTGAAGTAGCGTGCAGGGCTTCATCGTGCTGTGTATATCGAACTTTTGAGCTGGGCCCTGTAATTCTACAATATCTGATACAATATTAAGTGGATAGTCTTACAAGAAGATGGCGAAAAAATTTTTTTTGTCACTATACGAGATATTTTGGACGTTGTGATCACGAGTATTATTAAGCTCGATTTCTTTTCCTATGGAAAGATATTGCGTAGGTTTTTAAGTGTAGTTCAAACACTTTCCACCGCAGTTCACGCACCAGTTCACAAACGACAGTGCGTGTGGCTCCAGAGGCGTATACAGTCCCACAGACGCTGAGGGGCCACGGTGGTGTAGTGGCTAGATCGCTAGCTCCTTACCTAGACTAACTGGGTTCGATTTTCGGCGGGGTCACTCCCAGATTTTCGCACGTGGGAATCGTGACGGACGATGTCGCTGGTTGGCGGGTTTACTCAGGGATCTCCTGTTTCCCCCTCCCTTGACACTTCCACGAAACTTACTTCACACTTCCTCAACACTTCTTTGACTCTTCCATGACACATCCTCAGCGCTGATCGTGGANCGAAACTTACTTCACACTTCCTCAACACTTCTTTGACTCTTCCATGACACATCCTCAGCGCTGATCGTGGATCCAGCTGCAGTCACGAGGTTTGTCATTTAAAGTTTTGTACTGCGAAGCGCGTAGTCTGTTCTTCGCGAAGGAAAGCGATGGCACCTAAGCTTTTGATCTCCCTAATGGCGCCACTGTGCCAGTTATGTTGTCTAACACCAGTAGTATATACTCTTGTTCCGTCTCTCCTTTATTTTGTTTATGTATAGAATCTTTATATTCNAATCGTGACGGACGATGTCGCTGGTTGGCGGGTTTACTCAGGGATCTCCTGTTTCCCCCTCCCTTGACACTTCCATGAAACTTACTTCACACTTCCTCAACACTTCTTTGACTCTTCCATGACACATCCTCAGTGCTGATCGCGGATCCAGCTGCAGTCACGAGGTTTGTCATTTAAAGTTTTGTACTGCGAAGCGCGTAGTCTGTTCTTCGCGAAGGAAAGCGATGGCACCTAAGCTTTTGATCTCCCTAATGGCGCCACTGTGCCAGTTCTGTTGTCTAACACCAGTAGTATATACTCTTGTTCCGTCTCTCCTTTATTTTGTTTATGTATAGAATCTTTATATTCTAATTAATTCGTAAATCAGGGCTTTACCTCCCAATNCTAATTAATTCGTAAATCAGGGCTTTACCTCCCAATTTTTATGTATTTTCATGTATTTCTATTGTTACTTTTTTACGATGATGTGATTAATATGACAACAACGAAAAAGGCACGAACGTTCCTAATTTCTATAACTACCAACACTCTAGTGCTTGAGGACCTGTCAGTGAATAGACAATTTGGTGCTTGAATTTTTTTAACTACCTTGTGAATTACGTTATATTAATTAGTTTGGTTTAGTATCCTTGTTCTTTCGCCGGTAATCGTGTGTAAAGATACTTTAAATTTTAATACTGTCATATATTTTGTTCTCTACTAGGTACTCTAGCGACATATCAAACCTCTAGATATCGTGATGGTCAACTATTTAGTTATCAATGCACTTCATTAGTCATTCTTTCATCAGCAACATATATGACGTGAATTTGTAGCATTGGTAATTTTTCAGTATCCATAGTAGCGTAGTTTAATCATCTTGCTTAAATAATTATTTTTAACTTGGAAATTTTGCGCCTGTGCTTGTAATTGTATAGATTGAACTTCATTAAAAGTGGAACTCGTATAATTATTTTTTTATTGAGTAAACAACTAGAGGTATTGGTAATATCACTAAGCTATTTGTAAAGCAAAGTATTTATTTAATTAAGTAATTTTTTTTAACCAGCGACAGTGAATAAGGTATAATATAAGTGATAAAATGGCACATAAGACACAACCAGTTCCACAGACACGCTTTCTGCGACGGTTCCTAGCAATCACTACCTTCAGCCGAAATGGAAGATATTGCAAGAGCATCACTATTGTCAATAATGAGATATATTCCCTACTAACTAAATTAGGTGGACACGATGGCATTGTCAAAATTTGGTACGCTACTCACTGTTGCAAACGGCCCCGTTCTGCACATCCTGTCGCAATAACATATGTGAAGGTCACATGCGCGTTTTAGGAACCATAAAATCGAGTCCGAATGGAATGTAGGTAAATATATCAACAGCAAATTGCATAAGACACCAACAAAATGTAGGACCAGCAGATATCAGTACTTTCCTTTGTAAATTCACTTATATAGAAGCACCCACCTCCAGCGCACAACGGGAGGCAATCAGGAATCATTACAACACACACGTGGAGGGCGCGGAGAAGGCGACAGGGATGCGAGGCAGAACAAGGGTGCAGGGGGCGACTTGTGTGGTGACTTCTGGCTGCTGAGAGAGTTGAGAGGTTTGGCAGGCTTTAACGTCCTGTGAGAATGGCAGCGCCGGAATGCAACGGTGGGGGAAGCGGGATTTCCCCGAGGAAACCCACCGATCAGCGGCATCGTCCGGCTAGATTCCCACTTGCGAAGATCGGGAAGTACCCGGCCGGGGATTGAACCCGTGTTGCCTTGGTGGGAGCCAACTGCTCAGCCACGGCGGTCCCTTTCTGGGTCGTGAGTCTAGACTGACATACAGGGTGAGTTACTTTCAATTACATGATTCCTCTATATTAATACAACCCTTCTTCTCATCCTTTCCTTCCGTTGGTTCCATACCTGAAAGATTTTAATAATGTGTATAAAGTACAGAGTTAATAACTAAATACTATATTGATGTTTCGATATGAAATCCTGCCCTAGTTTTATCAGTTTACCATAAAAATTGTGTATCTATTTCCTGTTTGTAAACTGGGAAGAACTAGGGCGTAACAGAAGACAGACAGCTGCGCTGCGGAGTGCAGGGCTGTTTGTAGTTCCTTCGCAACACACAGCTAGGCTGCAGTCTATCTCCACACGCGACACTCATCAAACACTCCAGACCCAGTCCATACACGTTACTCCGTAGATAACGTAATTCAGTAAACAAATCTGTGGGCTGAGTGGTGGCGCCAGGCCTGAAACAGAGCTTCGTTGCTTCCTCCTGGCTTGTTTGGAAAGTCTTGAGCCCAGCTAGGTGTCACGATATCTAAACTACTAACTTACAGAAGCCGCTACTTAGTTACGGTTGGTGTTGTTATAGAAAATAAATATTTTAGATTTAAGGGGACTTAGTCTTGATATGTCTGTTATAAAATCAGTCATAAGGAAGATTTAATGGTTTTTGTCATACAAATACAATAACTGTATGTATTCCACTAGCTAAGGGCGAATTTTCGTTTCGGAGACAATTATATCCGAATAGCATATTTTTTACACTAAACTTTTCGAAATTTATCAATTTCATTAGCAAGTTAATGCAATAACACATTAAATTAATACTTTTTGATGATGCATGGTCACCCTACGAAAATTCACTTCAGTCCAGAAATTCAAATTCCCGATGCATTAAGAAAATATTTAAAAACAAATGCCCATGTGAACACCTAGGCAACTAAACAGCTCTTAAGTTATTTCCAACTGGCTTCATTATTCTCACCTCGCTCGGTTTGGCGAAGGGAAGGAAGATAAAGAGACATCGGCGAAGAAGGCACTCGATCCGCTGGTAACCGCGTTGAGAAGTCTCGTTCTTTCTTAGTTACAGACTTATACTGTAAACAAATATTCTGGTAAACTTCCTTAATTGTAATGGAAGTTTTTAACTATACACTGTATGGGTATAATACCACATATTAAGCTTCACATAAAGGATTGTTTAGCGTCGCTACTGTACACAATTGGGAACTTCCCTACGAATTTGACTGTTTCGTGGGCAAATGTAGGAACACTACAATGAATNATGAATGTATAGAGGAAAACATTACCATTCCCGCTTTATCACTAAGCGTATACACCGGTATGGCAAATTTTGGCATAATTTCTTAGAGTGTAGGTATAGGTACACTGAGGGAGGTAGTCATGGCCGCAACCGTGCACATGTCTGTACAATCCTCCTGTACCGCGATGCATGCCTCCTTGCACGGTGCCTTCCTCTGTAGGCGTATGCAGTTCAGTCATGAAAAGCACAGAACTCGTGCCCCTACCTCAGACGTACAACTAACACTTAAGGACGCTCACGATCAAGTGAGCACTTTTGGAATCAACCTCTGAAAAAATTTCACTGCCTCCACCTGCATACATATTTCAATGGGTACACTGAGTGGCACGCGGCCAGTGAGGTTGGTAACGACGAAGGGAAAATAGTTTTATGTATTAACGTTTAATTAAAAGTGTGAGGTAAACATTTGTGAATACTAGTATTATTTATTTTATTTGTTGTTTTTTATTCCATATATATATATTGGCACGTAAATTGGTAAAATATATACTTTTCTTTATTACGTGACATTATCGCTCGACCGATAAATGAATTAAGTGATGAGGATCATGGCAACGTAAATTTTATATGAGATGGATGAATACACAACGGGCCTACAAGTAGATCTCCACAAGGGATTTCAAAAGTGCTCAGTTTATTGTGAAGAGCATATAGAATTATCCTAGGTCAGGGGAAAAATGTGCTGACACACGTTCTGGTATAGTCAAGTTCAAATGAGAAAATAATATTCGCACAGCTTTAAGGAGGGAAAGTAGGAGAGGCAGTGTAGGGGAGGGCCTCCCGAACGCTCACCGCTCGAGGGAGGGAAACCACGTGACACTGCTGGAGCTGTACGTACCGAACCGATAGCAACGCTCTCTAGTACTGTGCTGTTAAACACCGCACCGTGCTACTCTAGTTTNCTCGACCGCTGTAATCGCTAGCACGCGCCGAGCCTTGGGCGCCTCGCCACACCAGCGCGTGTGCAGCGACGCGCGTGTGTTCCGGCGTACGTGCTTACACTCTGGTACGCTGCGCCGGCTAGTCACGTGACTGCAGTGGCGTCAGGCTAGTGCCCCCGGCCGCCAGCTCCCGGACACACGAACACCGCCGTGATGGGATCTAGTGGCTGTGTTTCGACTTGCAGGACACTTGTCAATAAGTCTTCCTCTGACTCTAGCTGCCTGCCTTGCATATACAGAGGCTCCAACATGTATTCATCGCACTTTAAAACAACACAATGTAACGTTATTTATTGAAATGAAAATGAAGGTTCAGACCGAATGTTATGTAGGCCCTATATTTAAAATTTATAAATTATAACAATTACAATGGAAGGATCTACTGCACATTATTCTACTACGGCAACGTTTTTTTTTTTGTAGTTCAGTATTTTATAAGATTACCTTTTCATTTCACCAGACGTCTTGACATTGACTTCAACAGATCTTAGTTTGTGTTTCTTATAATATTTCCCCAATATTCTAACAAAGCTGCCTTTAAAGAATTCCCGATGGTTTTTTTTTATATTTGCTTTCAAGACATCTCACANAAATTTATAAATTATAACAATTACAATGGAAGGATCTACTGCACATTATTCTACTACGGCAACGTTTTTTTTTTTTTGTAGTTCAGTATTTTATAAGATTACCTTTTCATTTCACCAGACGTCTTGACATTGACTTCAACAGNTTTTTTTTGTAGTTCAGTATTTTATAAGATTACCTTTTCATTTCACCAGACGTCTTGACATTGACTTCAACAGATTTTAGTTTGTGTTTCTTATAATATTTTCCCAATATTCTAACAAAGCTGCCTTTAAAGAATTCCCGATGGTTTTTTTTTATATTTGCTTTCAAGACATCTCACATTGGAATGATGTCCGGCGACTGAGGCGGATTCTGCATACAGAGAGTCAGGTAATTTGCAGATACGGACTGCACCACACGAATCTGCGATAAAAACTTATTAGAAAATACTACTGGTTAAAACTGCAAAAGACCCTTCGTTTACGAAAAAAATGGCATTCGAATTCCAAAAACCACTGTAACAAACATGTGGTATTCCAATCGGAATAAGGTGAAGTGATGTGGCCATGCTGTAACTAATGTGTTGGCCGTAAGGCATACGACAAAGGAACTAGCCGAGCTCAGTAGAGCCAAAGAGGCCATGGAGTTCACATGCAGTGAGTACTGGGACATGACAATGGCAATGGATGCACCAGGTGGCCAAGTTCTATGCATGCTGCATGCATCCAACGTGCGGAAAAGTGCCTTTCTATGGGCATAGCAAACTTCCAACACCTGTTATGACGTTTCGACGTTTTTTTATACTGATGCTGTAAGCTGTGCTTGGCGTGAAATAAAGTCATCTTATCTACTTCGATGTCGTTTTTCTCGTAAACAAAGGATCTTAAGACTTTTTTTTACCAAAAAATACTCTCTACATAGTTTTAATCACAGATTCGTGTAGTGCAGTCCGTATCCACGAATTACCTGACATTCTGTATAATGTGGAGTGGTATACAGTATATTTTAGTATTGTAAGTCGTGTGTTTTGGGTTGTTGCCACATGTAACATTTTTAGTCACCTATCTGGCACATTTCTTCAACACTATTGCCGCAATTTTCCTTGAGAATCTGAAGATGTCCATACAGGTTCAGAGTTCTTTCTGTAAGATGTAGTTCCCGTACACCACTCGTACCCATGTAAACCCAAACTTAAATCGAAACCCCTCCATAGTTAACAGTAGCACTCAATATCCTTTCGTTCACCATACTGTTTTTGTTCTTCTCACTGTCAGACTATAAAAAGTTAAATTAACTTGCGTCCTTGAAGACTTTCCTTTTCCAAAACTCAAGAGTCCATCTTTATGTAGGTTTTGCATATGTGAGTCTCTTCCTTCTAAACAGGTTGTTTATATATGGATTATATGGGCTGTTCGTTCATGATGGTCAGCTTTGTAGAGGACATTTCTTACTTTATTCTCTGTAACTGTTATTCTTAATTCATTCGCAGGTCCTACTTGGATTTTACGTGGGTTTAGTTTTGAATAATTTCAAATTTTCTGACCAGTAGACACTTTTCTTTCTCAGTAAAGATTGGTGAACGGCTATTTCTGGGAGAATCTGTTTTTAAATTAAAAACGTATATAATTCGTTTCACTATTGCGATTGGCCTGCAGATTTCACTTATTTATTTATAATATTTATATGTTCTAAACTGACGTAGTACAATCCATCTTCCCTCCTTTGTGGTTTCCTTGCTTTTCTGTCACAAATATCTCTGCCCAAGTGTAATGCCGAAATCACAATAGCACGACGAGTCCGACACCACAGTCCCAACACGACAGTCCGACACAATAACATGGACATGACAACGCGACACGACAACCCAACACGACAGCTCAGACACGACAACCCGATAAGACAGCCCGACACTCGACAGCCGAGACTCGAAAACCTGACACGACAGCCCGGCGGGGTCACCCGGGTTTTCGAACGTGAGATACGTGTCGAATGCCGCCGTTGGCCGGCAAGTTTTCTCGGGGTACTCGCGTTTCTCACGCCCTTGCATTCATCCGCTCCTCTATCCTCACCTCACTTCTTCCTCACAGGTGCTCCAGACCTCGGAGTCAGTACCGCCTGTCCTCCTTATCTTCGCTTACGGTCAGATTCAGAGGACATTCACTTCTCACAGAGCCCCCAACTCGCCACCTCGGTGAATTTGGCTCTTGATATCAAAATGCGCCACTCTTTTACGATGGGTTTAATCTCAGGGCGAGAGACACGTGTTTTCAAGGTCGTTTCTTCGTATAGCCAGCTGGTGCACAGGAAACATCCGCACGCACAGTGTAATATACGTATGGGCTGTTAACGGTAAACGGAGCACTTTTCAAAGCCCTGCTTAAGATCTACTTCTATACACATTGGGTGTTCCACCATACGTAAAACTGACATTTCCGTACGTCTCATCACTTTATTTCTTCATCGGACAGTTGAAACTGTGGGATTATTAAAAAAATTTAATATTACAAACTTGCTAATTCGTACGCTTATCATAATTTAAACAAAGAAAGCAAAACATAAGTAGAAGTGAAATTGTGAGTCGGGCACAAGGGGATCTGGGATAGAGTCAGGCGCCGACTGTCGCTCTCTTGAAATTCCCTTTTATCCATTTCTCATTCAACTTTTTCCCCTTAAAATTTCTCTTTTTTTCCTCAAAAATCACCGATACCCTTATTTAAAAAAAAACCCGGCACCATATTAAATCTGGGTAGCCTCAACATTGACCGGCGACCTTGTACTTGACCCTGTGCCCATGACCTTATATTAACTTGAACAAAATCCCAAAAATTTCGTAAAAGTTTATAAACAATTCCAAAAATTTATTTAAAATGTATTTTAAAAATTTATAAAAAAATTATTAAAAATTGCTATTAAAAATTTATTTTAAAAAATTTGCATTTCTGAAGGTTTTACCACTACACTCGTCAATTTTTTATTGGTTATTTAATTGGATAATTAGTCGCGTCCAATTAATCAGTGGGCAGGCCACCCACCCCCCTTCCAGCCACACTCCACCCATACTACATCTACAGTCCAATTATTTTTAGTATCGCCCACTAGAGCTCACGTGTAAGTTCAAATATCCCACAACAACAGGTCGCGGAGCATCCCCGAGAAACGTAATTTGTAGCAGCCACTGATGAGGAAAATACATTTTTTAGGATATGGGGCCTCGTATATGTAGGACACATCGTTTTAGCGACGACAGCAGCGACGATGACGGCAGGTGTGGGTTGATACAATGAGCAGTATTCATGAGATGGCAGCCGTGAGTTGGTCTTTGCCCTTCCTGCAACACTAGCTGAACACGCAGGCAGCCGGCGGCTAGCTCACAGCTATCTACAGCGCGGTGTCTGCCCAGTGCGCTGCTTCACGCTAGTTAGCCACAGTTTCAAAATAACATCATACAGTAAAAATCCATTTATTCATGTTTAACCCCTTACATCAAAGTCAATTTTGTAAAAATCTATGGGAAAAAACTTACATGTAAGTTGCCATGGACAAAAATTAACTTTAATTCGTAAACTATTATGGTTAGCCCGAGAAGGGCACTACCAGAACAGTTGACAAACTTGTGACCGACTTGCTAGCCACTAACGTTTCATCGCTGCCTTATCAGGGAATAAATTATTTAGTGTGAACATATTTTTTATCCTCGGGTTATTTCACATAAAGGGTTGTTTATTTTACGTTAAAATGTGGCAGGCAGGCTTTATGACCAGGAGATGTTTTTATGCAGTTGCTACCGGAATACGAATCAGTCAAAGAGAAAGACTTTGAATATTATAACTACAATTTTTTTAATAAACTCTTCTTAAAGGACTGTGATACTTCGGAAGTCATGCAATGTGTATTGGCTCCTACCATTACGAAAGCCACTTTCATTTTATTTTTTTTATATCACACATTGAATAAGCAGAAGTGTGCGGTGTGGATTGGTGTGTGCATTGGTATGTTGACTGGTGAGGAATGGCGAGGAGGATTGCTGAGGATTTAATAGGTGGATTGGTGAGGAGGATTGCTGAGGATTGCATAGGAGGATTGGTGAGAATTTTGGAGGAGGAATGGTGTGTGGATTGCTGTGTGGATTGCCATGTGGTGCTGATTGTAGTGCATGTGGCGCTGATTATGTTGCATGTGCTGCTAAGAGTGATGCTAAGTGCTGTGCTGATTGTAGTGCTGATTGATAGAAAGATTGCGAAATTGATCAGAAGAATGATAAAAAACTATTAATTAATATTTTTACATTTATTTTTAATGTTTGTTTTGAACTTTGAAATTTTATAAAAAAACATATTTTTTTGGTTTAAGGTTATCCTAGGTCATGAGCATGAGGTCATGGTCATATACGGGAGGTCAAGGTCATATACGGGAGGTCAAGGTGAAGGTCACCCGTATTTTACATGTTGGCCAGAGTTATCAGTTCCGCCTCGGTGTTGAAAATGAAATCAAATGACAAAAGAAAAAAACACTATGGCGAGTGGAGTGCATTCAACAGAGTGAACAAAATGGCGAGGAGTTAAGGGAGGGGCATGTTAATACAATGTGATTGATTGGAGGGGGAGGATTAAGTCGTCTACTGGAGGTGGTGCTGTGGGAACCTCCAGAAATGTAAGTTTTTAAATAAATCTGTCAATTATAATTTTTAATAATTTTAAATCAAATACATTTCTATACATTTGATATATATTTATAATTTTTTGGAATTTTTGGGTTTATGGTAATACAAGGTTACAGGGTCACAATCAAAGGTCATGTTCGAGGTCATTTGGATCTAATGTGGTGGTAGGGTGAAGTCATAACATGGTAATCAAAATACCGGAATGAAAGAGCAAAATGCTGGCTTCGGCTCCAGGCTCTTTTTTGTTCAAACATTCAAAATTTTATTTTTAATTTTTTTTCAAATTCTGGTCAAGGGTGTTGGGTTATGGGTCTTGTATTGAGTCTTGGGTCTTGGGTCAAGGGTCCTGGGTCTTGAGTCTTGAGACTTGGGTCTTGCTTTAATCATGACTTTGGGTCAATGGTCTTAAGTCTTGACTTTGGGTCAAGGGATCTTGAGTCTTGAGCTATGAGTCCTGAGTTTGGGGCAAGGGTCTTGAGACTTGAGTCAAGGGTATTGAGTCTTGAGTCAAGGGTTTTCAGGGAATTTGTTGATATTTTTTAGAATATTATGTCTTCAAAATCATTCAAGATCAAGATCGAAGGTTATCGTCATCGACATCTTACATGGGTGACGAGATAGTCACTGGCTGACTTGGTGAGGGCCAGTCGTGTCGACAGCTTAGTCGATCCACCTGTCATCGAACCCAGGACCTATTACATGTACATCTTTAATAATATTTTTTTATATTTTTAATTTGTTATAATTTTTTTGTGATTTCTTTGGAATTTATTGGGTTCAAGGTCACTGGGCACAGTGTTAAGGTTGAGGTCCAAGNCGAATCCTTCGAATGGATTATTTTTGAATAAAAGGGTCTCGTTTTTGAAAACGAGGGGATCAGTGTTTTTTGAGGGAAATATGGGAAATTTTTAAGGGAAAAGGGAAATTTTGAAAGGAAAACGGTGAAAAAGGAAATTCAAGATTGTGGGGGTCGGCGCCTGGCTGCTATTTCAAATCCCCTTTCGCCCGACTCGCCATTTCCCTACTACTCGCATATGTTTACCTAACACTTTTAATTCGACATTAAGACATGAAACTGGTTTCCCTCCTAGGTTACAAACTTCACTGGGTGGGTGCCATACAGTGTACCCGTTAAATACAGGGTGTATCTGAACTCCGTGCAAAAAATGAAGACACAGCATCTGTAGGCCTAAATAATCAGAACATTCTAGTTACAAAATGTTAGGAAAAGCAATCTTGTGTTATTAAGTGATGCTGAAGTTAGGTTCAAGGGGGCAAGAGGTACTACTTTATTGTAGTGTATTGTTGTTCAGGATGTACTACACTACTTTTCTTTTTGTATTGAATAACCATACATTTGTTTAGAAAATGAAATAAGTACATTCATTTGTATGTATTATTTCCAACTCCCTGCATTGTTGTACCTAACTTCAACGTCGCTTTTCCGGACGTTATGTTACTAGCGTTTTATGGTTGTTTTGGTCCACAGATGCCGTGGCTTCATTTTCCGCACGAAGTTCAGATACATCCTGTATATGCAGGTAGTAGCAGTGATATTTTTCCAAATTTTGATTTCAAAAGTGTTCAATTAATCGTGAATAGATTTTAACTTTTTTTTTTTTTGCACATGGGAAGTTCTTCAGTAGCCGTTGTCGTGTAAGAATGTGATTTTTGGGCTTATTGACAAGTCTGGCGTCTGGAATTGTCTTGATATTTGGTGTCTGCGATTTAGATTTGCTGGTTCGTATAATTACTCCCTGAGGTGTAGAAATTACGGCGCTTTTGAAGCGTGGAGCGAGTGAGTGAAGTTATTTGGGCGGCTTTTAATATTGAGGTCTTGAGAGCCGATGAAGGTGAAATGAGGGGAGTAAGAAGCAGAGCCGGAATTCAAGGGTGGGGGAAACGGGAGATCTCCGAGAAAACCCACTGATCAGAGATATCGTCCGCCACGATTTCCACATGTGAAAATCCGGGCGTGATCCCACCAGGAATCGAACCCTGTTCGCTTAGGTGGGAGGCGAGTTGTCTAACCACTACAATACCGCGGCCTCTGGAAGCGTGACGATAAGCACGAATTACATTTGTTCCATTCCCATTGACTTCTTGTCCCTTCAATATACGTTATCTAGTTTCTTAGCGAATATTTTGTCTCTAGAATGAAACTTCTGATGGCAACCACTGTGTCGAAGTACACTTGCAGTATGATGAACTGGGTTCTATTTCTGTACAGTCTGGGTGTAATATGAGTTAAGCTTGTATGTGAAGTACCCCTTGCTTGCGTTTTATTACTAAAGGGAAATTATTCATACGCCAAAACAGGCTAATTTTTGAACAAGGCAGACTTCGAAAAATACTTAAGCTGCAGCACGATATGAGCTACCGTTTGGATTACCCTAATGGCAGAGTCCAAATTAGGGGCAATATTATGATATATTAAATGCAGGAATAATGCCAGCATGATAGAGCAGTCATCTTAACAGCAAATATTACTTTATTTCAGCACTTCCAGTTTATGATAGTATTCCATTCTTTCGCCTGTTTAGAGTTTTAAATGGCTTCTCATAAAACTTAGTTTTCTTTTCTTTTGACTTTATTTATCCATAAAGTTTTATTGTGTTGATAGACTGGCTGTAAAAGTCTGAATGTTTTCGTCACAAAAGGCTATAAAGTTGATGGCAATGAAGGATTTTTATGACGTATCTATACAAACCCGAAAGTGAGTTTTACTAGCTAAAAAAAGAAATCCACACCAGACTTGAGTAATAAAGTGTTTATTTGCAGAATATAGCTCTGCCACGAGACAGAAATATCACCAAAAAAATCCTTTTTTTTATAAATAAATCCTCGAAATAACTTCAGTTTCCATTGTTCAGATGTTTCGTTCCTTTAACTTCTGATAGTCACGAATCATTATTGAACCACCTATTTATAACTCATAAAGGTGAACGCGTTATCTGGAACATTGGAACATAGCAATAGCTTGCTATATATTTCGGGCAGATGTAACGAATGATTACATTTATTTCTATGTGTATTTTAACTGGTCATGTTTGCGACGCATGAAATTTCGTAGAAAATATGGGTAATCGATGTTTATTATTTTGTATAGCTTGAAAATTTTCAGAAGACCATAAGTGTACACGTCATTTAAACGATTTGTTGTTATTTATTAAACCCTTAAATTCTTGCTGTCAGACTAACGGGGTGGTGAAGGGGTGTATTGCACAGGTAAATTACTCATTCTTGCATATAAAATAGTAAATAAAATCAGGAAACAACTTAATACGAAAATGACGCCTAAGCGACATCTCTTATGAGAGTAAGCGTACAGAGCTCATCGTAAATTTTTTTATATTCGTTACAGATAACATTCTCCTTGAGCAGTAATTTTGGCACGAGTATTGAAATTAAGATACTTACAAGCTGGAAGTGCAAGCAAATATTGGTGCCTTCTGCGTGGTACAGGTTCAGTCTAAAACAATACAATAAACTAATATCAGCACTTTTAGAAAAATTATTTCTGTAGTTACACTTCTCACCATTTTCTTACAAGTGATATCTATAGAAGCAGCCATGAGTGTTTATGAGAACATTAAATACACAGTTTTACCATCGCAAACACACTGTCCACTCAGGAAGAAACCGTAAAGAGTTTTGACTTCAGAACTAGATCTATCTTTTCTTTAAAAATGTGAAGTGTGCCAATCTGCGGTCGCTAATGTAAGAGTTTCTGACCAACACCGACTGACGGGCACAATCTCCCTTCTCTCTGTCAAGTGTGTTGCTCATTATAACGTACCTATCCTCAATGCAGTCACCTATTTTTTACTTCGACAGGAAATCAAACCTACCGCTTATGTAGCCTTTATAGAGCCACTGGTAAAAACACAGAAAGGCCTGCAATGGCCGTTGGGATATTGGATTTCTTAGTATACTTTACATAAGAAATGTCGTGTTAGGAGGACATGAACATGTTAAAAATAACTAACTAAAGCCACGCACTCTAGATTCACACCTCACTCCATGTTAAAAAATGTATCGCGTTGCGATTGTAAAGAAAAAATAGGAAGAAAGAAACTGTGATTTTACGATGATAAATAAATGGATATTTTCTTTCGAATTTTAAGACGTTCGGTGTGAAGAGATTGAATTAGTTTCGCTGTAAACGCTCTAACTTGATATAACTAAACCGTATCGCCCCATGATAATTATTTACTATTAATTAATAAACATATATCAGTGAATTACCGGTACCACAATGAATGTCATATCTGGCCGTATGTATCATATTATTTTAAGGAACTCGTCAAAGATATATTAGCAAACATAATCAGGTAAATAAATGCACTTAAATTCGATGCCTTATGATACGGAAAATTTGCACATATCAAATAAACTAATCATTTTGATGGAATAAAGAAAAAGCAACAAAATTGAAGCTCAAATTGAATCACTGCACCATAATAAATTTGGGAAGGGGAGGGAAGAGAAGGTTGCTATTTAAGAACAGATATTAGCTTAGTTAGTTGAGGTAGTTGAAAGCCCTTGCGTATATTTATTTTACTCGTTATGTATTCTTCCATTATAAATAAAATATTGTGTGGTCACTGATTAAATGACTTACATAAAAATAACACTACAAATTTTTCTTATCGTAAAATATTACTATTATAACAGTTTATAATTCACTGATAGTTTTCCTGTATAATACATGCAGTGTTTACGTTGTATTATACAATGGTTATCTTTATAGTTCCTGGAGTGGCAACACTGCTCCGATTCTGTGGCAGTGAATTGTGATTATCGCCTACCAAGATAACCCGTGGAGAGGTTCATCTATGCGACTGAAGTCAACGAGCAGTTATCGTGTTTTCCCCAATATATGGTTGATCTGCATTTGATATAACAGTGGGGTATTTGAAGGATATATCGTAAATATCCAATGGATCGCTGTTGACTTTAGGGTTAAGTTAAAGAAAAGTAGTCAGGAAACGTCAAACGAGCGTACGGTAAAGAATCAATGGGTTGATCGATCGTGTTAAACTTATGGAAGCATTTCGAGGAAGTGAAAAGAAGTGTGCAGGGTTCAGCCGAGAAGTGATTTTTTCTTCTTCTTCGTCATTTGCAGACGTGGCAGGGCGCCCACTTCTCGGCTTACCCTGCACCACTCTTGCCTTTCTCCCACCACTCGAGTGCGCTGACCTGCTCTTCGCTTCTGCACCCAACACTTGCTTTAGGCTTCCTGCAGCGCGATTCTCATTTGCTTATGGCGAGCACCGCTAGCCGACTGCAATGTAGTAGGTGACATCCTGACAAGTGGGCGGAAACTACACTTGTCTTGACAACTTACACACAGCTTATTGTTCTCACGACGAACTCTACATAAATCAGCCCCCGGGAAGCGGGAAAAGGGTGAGACTCATGACCCTTGGCCTCGCTTGCGTAGTAAGACACCAAATTAATTAGCAATGTTTGGTCTTGGTATTAACGGCATATCATTCTCACCCACCACTGTAATACACACTGCATTTCAAAACTTCGATAGCAAGCAAAAACCGCACACAGGCAATCTCCACGAGCGACAGTCACGGGATCGCTTCCATGCAGTCTGTGCAATGTTGCCAGTCCGTCTTTCAGAACAGCCGTAGTATACGTAATTTCAAGTAGTCTCTTTTTTTAAATAATTGGCTTCGGAAATTTTAAATAATTTATAAACCAAGTGCATTGTATCATTTTGCTTAAATACAAGATGTATATAACACATTTAACATATGATAACGCTTCCTGCTGTAGGGTAAATATACAGTCGGGTTTTAACACCCAGGCGCTAACCATGAGACGAGTTCGCGGGTTTTGTTATTGTTAGCGCAGAAGTTAAACAGCTTGATACCAAGAATGGTAACTTAAGCCTAACCTCTTGTTTTCTAAGCATACGTCGGCGTGCAACCGGTGCTATTGATATGGCCCGCCTCACATTTGAAAGTTATTTTGGCAGCAGTAAGAATATAATGCCACCATTTTATTTTGCTTCCTGCTTGTATTCTGAAATACATGAACGCCATCTTATTACGTCTGGTATGTCAGCTAAGGTCAGCCTAGGTCAGCTTATGTGAGCCTTACCAAAGTAAGGACAGCATTGGCATCCATAGACTAACGAAATTCCCTTTTTATAATTATAAGTGTTTAAATGATGGATATTTTCAATAAACTGAGGAAATTTACATTCACAAAAAGCATTTGCATCTGTTTTTAATCTTTGACAGTAAATTCCAAATTAAAAAATCGCGCTCTAAATGCAACGCTCTTATATCATAAAATCAAATGTTTGCAGTATTTGCTCCGGAGCTGAAAAATAACTACAACAAGAAGACAAAGTTCTGCCGAATATTATTTGTTTCCCTTGGGCGCACGCCATGAAATGGGAGTTGCGTTTAAAAAAAAAGAGTTTTTATAAGTAGTCATTATCATTTCATAAATATAAATAATACATGTTTTTTGCGAGTTTCGAATGGCACTCATTGATATATATTCATGCAGTTATTATACTTTGAATTCCCTTGTTGACCAAGAACCCTGAAAATTTGTTAAAAAGGCACAATCGCGCAGCCCCATCCCCATCTCACTCACCTCACCCACTCCGCAGGCCTCGTCGATGTCCTGCTACTCGCGCAGCCACATCCCCATCTCACTCACCTCACCCACTCCGCAGGCCTCGTCGATGTCCTGCTACTCGCGCAGCCAGATCCCCATCTCACTCACCTCACCCACTCCGCAGGCCTCGTCGATGTCCTGCTACTCGCGCAGCCACATACCCATCTCACTCACCTCACCCACTCCGCAGGCCTCGCCGATGTCCTGCTTCTCGCGCAGCCACATCCCCATCTCACTCACCTCACCCACTCCGCAGGCCTCGTCGATGTCCTGCTACTCGCGCAGCCACATCCCCATCTCACTCACCTCACCCACTCCGCAGGCCGGCCAGGTAACACAGATGCGTGTTTCTCTGACTTGACATCAGCCACTCCTAATTTCGTACTACGACTCAGGTGGGAAACGTACGGTAGATTATTTATTGTTTCCCTTACTGCAAAAGGGACCGATTTTATTTTATTTTATCACTTATTTGCCATAGTTCTTGTTTAGGAGGCGTACAGAAAATTTACAACTACAAACCATGGGTTTTGGCTTCCCAAATTCTTACATCGCAGGAAAATGATGGCGGGAAAACCCTGATAATTATATATGGTAAATAATACTATGAGATAAAATAGTAGACTAAAAATATTTTTGTTGTTGGCTTTAAGGTAATGCCTAACGTAATGAAAATTAACTTTTTTTAACGAATATAAAACAAACGCAGGAGAATAGTTGTGTAACCTCTTATTAACACAAGAAAAATTTATTTAATTTGCCGAAGCACTTCCTCAAGCAAGGTTCGAGAGAAATGAAACACGAGCTCTTCAAGCGATAAAGTAGGACAGGTGAGTTCGCAGGTTCGCTTGGCTTCAGGTGGGGAGGTGCCCTCCATCTGGTATTAATTTGCATATCTTCCCACTCAAACATCACCACTTGACTTTACCAATCAAAGCTTGTTTTGATTTAAAGAAACATTCACATTAATTTATACCTTTTAATGGTTTTAATTACATCAGCATCTTCCCCTTGAGAGACAAAATATATTACGTAAAGATGAAGCCTTTGCGTACGGTTATAGATATGAAATGAGTAACGGAAGAAAAANGAGAGACAAAATATATTACGTAAAGATGAAGCCTTTGCGTACGGTTATAGATATGAAATGAGTAACGGAAGAAAAAATAAGTTTGTTTTCATATTAATTGTTAAGTGTACCCCTGTGCCTTGAGAAACTTGGTTTATCAATATTGATTCTGGAAATTAAATTATTTAGGAATATACGGGTAGTTTGGAATCTCGGTGCCTAAACTCCAGACAGTTTCTGTGAACCAATAATAACACAAAAGCTCTATACGTTTATATCCGGAAACGTATGTTTATATCAAATAAATGTTTTCAAAGTTTCGGCGTAAAATGCCTGGAGAACAAGGCGGTGCGATAATGCATGTAGGGCAAGTTGCATAGGAAGTAGGCGTGCGACTCTGCGTATGAGATATAGTAGGTTCGCGCGCCTACGACCTACGCAACTTGTCCTACATGCATGATAGCACCGCCTTGTTCTGCAGGTTGAATACGCCGCATCTTTGAACACAATTATTTTGTATTAAAATACGTTTTAGGGTATAAGTGCATAGGGTTCGGTGTTACTATTGGTCCAAAGAAACTATGTCTGGAGTTTGGGCACTGGGTTTCCGAATATCCTGTATTTTAATCCAAGATGACGGGAGACCTCGCAACATTCCACCCCCCTCGCCACTTGTAAATTTTGGCCACGACTGAGGCAGGAAACAATCGGATGATAATGTAGTATTTCCCTTACTATTAAGGGGGATTTCTTTTAGTTTATCAGTTATGACATTTTTCTTATCATTACGTTTAAAAAGTTCAGGTGACATTCTATTTATATTTAGTTACATTTTCCGTATTGTTGTCAAAATGGAACAAAAGTAATTCTAAAACGCATTGTTAGGTTTCTTTTATAGGCACACTGTTCAAAAGGTATTTGCAGAACATAAAAGAACACTATGGTACAATAAAATCATCATCACTATTTAATAAATTTTCTTACTCACCAAATTTCACATGGTGTATTATACATTTGGCATTATTCAAATCATCCAAATTACCTTGTTTAGGAAGAGAAATGAAAATTTTTTTTTGTCACCTGCTGAAGAAACGAACATCATAAACGCAGTATTATTTTAGCTATTTTTACTGGCGACACTTTTAGCCTCAGTAAGTCGAAAATTTGTGATCTAGCACCTGTTCCAAATCTTAACGTATCTTCATCTCACAGAACACCTTATAAATTCGTTTTAGAATGCATGTTAAAATGTTAGCAATAAAAAGTCATAAATATCATCTTTCCAAATATTAATTAAGTGATAATGCATTTATTAAGTTGGCTGTTTACTGACTTTTAACTGCCGACAAGAAACAGTGGTTATTTAGTGCTGGCGACTACACGCGTAACACTAACAAAAAGCATACAGTGTTTGGGTTTCCAGATGCTTTGATTTAAAAATAGATCTCCATGGTCTAAAATGTGGGACAATGTATTTTACCGTAAAAAATTCATACGTCCAAATTAATAAGTCATTACTAGAATTTAACCAATTCTCAGAGGAACTTAGCTTACGCAGAACACATCATTTGTTTATAAAATTATAATTTCGTGCAGAAATAGGGAAAAAATGTTCGACCTTTTTCAGAGCAAGGATTCAGTTAAATACTATATGTGAATTATTCTTTCAGTTGCACGAACAGGCACAACCATTTGGTTTAACTGCAGCATAGAAGTCGCTTGTATTCTATGTCTACAAAACCGCTATATTCTTTGGGTTCCTCCGTTCTTACTTAAATAAAAATTAATTCTACAGCTGGAACTTAATACAAACCAAATAAACACTTGAAAAGTCTGACCCTTACTGTATTGTGTTGGTAGACTATAGGCAGGACAACCTACGCAAGCTACTTTGTCATTAAGGGGAGCGTACACCTGCGCGTTCAAGGTCAAGAAGCGAGGGAGCTATACGGGCGATGCTAGTATGCACGTCTGGCGCCTCATCGCTCCTACGAGCAAGGCATGCAGTGTTTCCGTCCTTGCCAGTTACTGTGGAAAGTAGATCTGTAATAGTGGGACTTCATTGCACGCTATGAAGGCCCGCAGGTCAAACTACGCCCCCGTAATAGTACCTTTCTCCTAAAGCTTAAGGAAACTATAAACGCAAGCCTTAAAATTGCTTGTTTTTTTGTTTACCATTTTCACAAATTTTTTCTCCATACACATATTTTATATGATAAAAAAAAATACGGGCTTAGATAATTTTTTTTTTACCTTTCCTTAGAAAAAGTTGTATTCCTAGAACATGTATTTACTGAAATACGCGAATACGCGCAAACAACGGTTTCACAGAAAATAATCCACGAAGGATTCTTCTAAATATGGGATTTTAATTCGCTGAAAACAGTCTCGCTCTCATCTTGCTTGACATCACCAAACTTAATTGTTTTTTTTATCTGCAGGAAGTACTACACAATCTTTGGTGATACGAAACTTTGCCAGTTTATACTTAATGTATAATGATATTGTTTAAGCAGTTTCATTTGAAGAATTTTTAACATCAGATACCTTTCTCTGAATACTGCCAGTTTTGTTATCAAATTATTGCATCAAAATGGAAAATATTTTATGAGGACCATGGTTGCTGCGAGCATTATCAACACCAAAACAAAAAATCCCTTCCAGTTACGCTATAGTCAATCAATAACATGTGATTCAAGACATATGTTTAAGATCGTCTATGTCTTTGCTCTTGAACACGACACTGCCTTTGCAATTACTGAATTAAAATAAAGCTTTGAATGTAATTCATGTGTACATTTCATGAAATTATAATATGCATGATAGCTGTATTGAACACAAAATTATGTTCTATACTCCAATCACGGTTACTTACTTCCAACTTTTCTGAAGCACTAGTGAAGTTCTACTTCCAGGATATTCCTGCGCCTCATGAAAATAAAGCTTAGAGGATTACACGAGAGGGCCAAAGCACCGCATTCGTGCGCACTCAGTTTAATAATATTTTGTATAAGAACTATTTCTTACTAGGCATTACCAACACGCGTATTTTTTCTCTGTCTTTATTAATATTGGTTATGCATCAAATATCATAATTTACGGAAAAAAACATAAGTTAAAGTTAAATTCAACCAAAAATAAGGCACTTTTATGTTATCACAAGTTTAAAACGCTTGTGATTCATAGCGTATTTAAGAAACAACCAAACGCGTCATAAATGCGGTGCTTTCAAAGGTTTGATTCAAAAGTGTGACGAAACCGTGCACCAAAACGATGATATGAAGATGATGACTAATCTTAGAATTCCTTATTGTTAGCACTACCAACATAATTTTGAGCGCGTTTTTGCGTTTCTGCGAAGCCAGATGCATTTCCTAATCTTTTGGACCTTTATAAAAATCATTATCCAGTTCTGTGTTAAAACGTGATGTTTATCAGCAGTTTGAATACACAAAATAATGGTAATAGTACATGTCAATTATTGTATTAAATATATTTGCGGTTAAAACATTAAATATCGTGCTAAACATATTGTTGTTTAAACATTAATTTTCAATTAAAAGAAAAATTTAGAACTTTTCTTTTATTTGCACTAGAAACATATTTTGCACGATGATTTCTGTTTGTCCCTCCCTATTTTNAAAATTTAGAACTTTTCTTTTATTTGCACTAGAAACATATTTTGCACGATGATTTCTGTTTGTCCCTCCCTATTTTGAAAATTTTGTACTTGTTTTTTAAAACATCACCGAGTTTGCATTTTCTGTTCGGCGAAAAAAAACGAAACTTCGTGTNAAAATTTTGTACTTGTTTTTTAAAACATCACCGAGTTTGCATTTTCTGTTCGGCGAAAAAAAACGAAACTTCGTGTGGGGAGTGCACCCAGGGCAAGGCGACACCCACCTAATGGCGGTCTTTTCAGCTGGGACCCGTAGGTAACCGTCATCCCCGGGCATGACAGGAAATGAAACCCTAGAATGAAGCGGCGCTGAAATGCAAGGGCGGGGGAAACGAGAGTACCCCGAGAAAGCCCGTTGGCAAGCGGCATCGTCCAGCACGATTCCCACATGCGAAGATCCGGGAGTGAACCCGCCGGGAATCGAACCCGGATCGCCGTGGTGGGAGGCGAGTGACCTGGACATTGCGCCACCGCTGCCCCTTCTGTTCGGCAATTTGCGATAGGTGCTGCAAAAATGAGATGGCGATCACATGCACAGTACCCCCTCCAAAAGAAACAGCAAGTCGCAGATAAGCTAATGGTCGACACTAACATCGTCTTGAAAGACTATTCAATTCTTACGGTTAATGTTAAATTTCCACAAAATGTAGGAGAGACAAAAATTTCCATAAATTCCTCCCGGGCACCCGACACAAGGTTGAANATGTTAAATTTCCACAAAATGTAGGAGAGACAAAAATTTCCATAAATTCCTCCCGGGCACCCGACACAAGGTTGAAATTTAGGACATGTCTGGGATTTCTTGGACGTATTGCAACGCTAGGCAAGAGTATCGGCTTTTACATAATGTGCCGATAAATACGGCGCGCCTTTCCGATCGGTAAAACCATATACGAAGGGTGCATTAGCATGTCCACAGGGAAAAATTCAGAATTACAAATGGCCGCGGTGGGGGAGGGTTGAATGTACTGCTCGTACTTGCAAGACAGTTCGCCTCGGCAACCACTATTTGTTGTGCCAGCAGATGTTAAGGAGGTTCCCTGCAATATTTGCCTGGACATCGCCGGTGTTTGTTGTGGTGATGCAGGGAGGGTGGATGTAACAGGTGCCCACGGCCTCGACAGCGGGTCCTAACGACGTGTTACGTCAGCAATTATCACAAGCCGGGCAGACTACAACGGCCAGTTCCGCATTCGCGCGCTGTCTCTTGTGAAAGAGAGACCTGGGCCGGGCCACACCGCCGACATCCGCGGATACACTAGCGCGCATCGCCTTGACGTGCGAGGGAAACACATTGCGCGCTTGTAACTAGAGCATGCTGGATGTTGCGCTTGCCACACAGGCGTCGTTGCATCAGCATGCCGTGCCCTCACGTAACTATCATTCTCTCCGCGCTACTTGCGTATCTCACACATTCCACCACTCTTCCTTCCGGTGGCCGCTATTCACGTTGCCTGCAGCCAAAAACGCAGTGATTCTACCAGTGCAGGGGCCGCGGTGGTGTAGTGGTCAGACTACTCGCCTTCCAATTAGACGAACCGGGTTCGATTCCCGGCGGGCTCGCTCCCGGATTTTCGCATGTGGGATCGTGCCGGACGATGCCGCTGGTCGGCGTGTTTTTCTCGGGGATCTTCCGTTTCCCCCGCCCTGGCATTCCAGCGCTGCTCCATACTCACCTCGCTTCACCTTCATTGCCTCTCAAGACCTCGATGTTATGTTCCGCCCAAATCTGTTCACTCACGCACTTAGTGACCGCCAGAAAATATGTTTTTTGTGCGAGAAAGCCCGTTGGCAAAAGGAAACGTCCGTCGCGTTTCCCACATGTAAAAATCCTTTTCACCTTCTTAGAGATCAGACTTTAGAAAAACCCTGAAATTAGTTTTAAGGTGTTTACACAGCCAACCTTTTAAAGCAAAGTGCATAACGATATTGACCTACTGAGCTGTCGAGGAGTCTTCGAAAACACATTTTACCCCATTTTACCACTCAAGTGTTTAATTTCAGAAATAATCTTGAAACTAAATGTTAAGTTATTATAAAGGTAGTCTTTTAAAGCATAAATAATAACAATATCTCATCGCGTACCATACCTCGTTTCATCGAATTGAATTTTAAATAATCATGAAACTAGCTTTACGTTTTATATAGGCTACCTTTAGAAGGAAAGCACAACGATATCTCATGGGGTTAGGGGTTAATGAGCTACTCGATAGGTCCTCGAAAAAAAATATTTTACAGCTTTACATCCTCTTAGGAATTGAATTTCAATAAAATCATTAAATTAAATTGCATGTGTTTGCATGTGCTATACCTTTGAAGCTACGGGTGAAAAGATTTCTCAACCAGTGACGTATCCACT
>NQII01002073.1:344159-390566 GCA_002778355.1 Clitarchus hookeri
GGGGGGGGGGGGGGGGGGGGGTGTCACTCTCCCCGAAACTCTCACATCGACATTAAACAATCCTGCGAATGTATTAAAACTAAAATAATATTACACATTGTTTAAAATACTGATTTTATTTTAAAATTCTAGTATTCTTTCTTAAAATTATGATGAAACAGTGGCCTATTCCCATGCCACTAATAAATAATCTAGACCTGCACCATCAAAACGAGCTAATGACTCCGCCCCCACCCCCACCCCCGCAAACTGACGGTCTAGATCCGCTCCTGATATCATCAGATTAATGGGCTCGAAAACAGTCCTCGAAAACACACTTTTACCCCATTCCACCCTCTTAGGGGTCGAATTTCGAAAAATCCTTCTTTTTAGTGCGTGTCTGCGCCCTAATCGGAAGCCATCCCTAAATGTCCATGCTTTTGCGTCCAGCGGCTTGGCTGCTCGTTGATCAGGCAGTCAGTAAGTCAATCAGGAAGTAAGTCTGTCGGCCAGGTCAGTTGGAACACTTCATTTCATACAAAAAGATTTTGTATTAAGTTCACAGTATTTAGCTTATCTGCCAGAACATTTCTGCTTTGAAGGACGATCTATTTTATGTGTGTGTGTTATACAAGGTCAGGTAATAGTTATCAACCTAGGTGATAAAGTACACGCTTGACGCAAGCTTTCACTTGCCAGACTTATGAATACTCAAGTGCATTCTGAATCGCAAGTCTAGATTACGTATCTCCGTGTGGAATAACTGCGGTTACTGCACAATTCTTAATTCACAATGTTCCAGCTTTAGAGCCAACTATAGCAACGCTTGCGTTCTGAGATCGTAGATCAAAGAGAATACAAGGATAGAGTTGCAACTCAAAGGTATACAGAAATCAGCCGAAGACAGGTTCTACTGTACTGCGAACGTTAGAAAACAAAGTGAACTACAAGTTGTTCACTTTGAACGTTAGAAAACAGAGTGAACTACAAGTTGTTCACTTTGAACGTTAGAAAACAGAGTGAACTACAAGTTGTTCACTGTTTGCAGACAAAACGCTTGACGTCACCAGCTTTTTTATTTATTTGTATATTTATTTGAATAATGGTCTTCGTTTCCTGGGGGAAATTATTTACTGCGTATTCCATTAGTACCACAAATGAATTTCAGAGAACGAAAATCATAATCAGGAAGATTATTATAAACAGTTTCATGCAGATATTCACGAAACTGCACTGAAGTAACACTTATGAAGACAACACAGACTAAGAATACTGTGCTACCGCCATCCAAGTGTGCATATGTAACCAAGCACAGATTTCCACAACGTATAAAAATAAAAATTACATGATGGTTTCGTATTTTTACGCGAAGCGTATTTATAGTCTTTTCGCGGTTTCTTCACACTTTGAAAAATCACGTATGGCGTGTTTGATTGTATCATATATATATGTCATGTATCACGAGGTTTTTTTTTACTTCTGTTAACATAAAAGTACCTTATTTTTGGTTGAACTGAACTTTTGTTTTTATTTTACCTGTCAATTATAATATTCAATTTAGAGTTATCATTAATAAAAAAAAACCGGGAGAAAATAGGTGTGATGGTAATGCCTAATAAGGAATACTTCTCAAGCAAAATATTACTAGCGTGACCGCGCACGAATGTGGGGCGTTGTCCCTTTGGTGTCATTTTCTAGACTTGGTAGTGGTTTGGTCGCGCGAGGCGGAGGAATATACAGGAAGTAGAACTTGAGCAGGAATTGAGAAAAGTAGGAAGTAACCGTGCATAGACAATAGTGAATATTATGTGTTAGAGTTAGAGGGATACTTGAGAATGGCGAAGGTGTAAGGTGGTAGAAGCTGTGCTTGAGGATTCGTCTCGTAGTTGGGGAAGCAAGTGTGGCGTGTAGGGCCCGGAGAGGAGAGTGGCGGACGCATCTCTAGTACCATGGTCACGGCCGCTCTACGCCGAACCTCGGGCCGGCCGGGGAAACCTGTTGGTCCACAACACGGCCGAGCAGCTGACGTGCGTTCTTGTGTACTACGTGCGGTGAAAACATCTGCCGCCACAACTGTCCCGACACGCAACTACACGCCGTTCGCGGTCTACTCAGCACTTTTCAAACCAACCTTTGACAAATGTCACTGCCCCTACCTGCGAAGTCTCCCGCATACCTGCAGCTTTTTTCCTTCTTCCGCGTTTGAGGCCGAGAGGTGCACGAGCTATAAGGGTGACACTGCCACGCGCTTCAAGTACGCCATCGCCACTAGGCGCAAGGGCTCTGAACTAACGAGCAGTATTCTCGACGCACTGCCTATGGAACTTTCAGCAGTGACCCTATTATTTTATTGGTGTAAAGTCTGTAGGAACGTTCAATGCGTGGCTCTTGAGAAGTTTTGTATGTATCTGTCATGTATATTTTGATATACAACGCCTTGTAAAAGTCGTATTTAGCCATGGAAATGCTATTTCTAACGTGCGTGACGTCTAGAAAGAACTCAACAGCCTTCGTCTGAAGTGTGTGTTCTCTTCGTAGGTCAGCTCATACTCTGTAGCGGAGTTCAAGTGCCATGCAGGCGGGGTACGTCATGTGCCCAGTTATGTTGGTAGCAATGGAAAGGATGTAGTTCCATGTCTCAGCGTTGAATGTTAAGTGTTAGGCGAACATTTCTTGATACTGAAATGTTTTCATTTTCTGTTTTTTTTTTTAATGTTTTTAAGTGTAAGAATTAGGTAATTTGTAAATCATTTGCATTTCTAAGAAGTTCGCAGTTTTACGTGACCGACACGTGTATCAAGTGATAGAGAGTAACATACTGTGGTATATTTACATATGGCGGAAGTATACAACGTAATCCGAAAAGTATATCGTAAGCATGTCTTTCAAAAGTTCTCAGTTGATCGTGAACAGCTGTTAGTAGACCAGGCGCTATTAGTTTCTGCCTTCTCGTCTGGATTTCACATGACTATCCCTCGCTTTTACCTCGCGGGCTCATATGTGAGTGGCTTGCATGGTAAACAGAAACAGTGTTTCGTATGTAGGAAAATCCCTAGTGCAATATTTGTAACTCCTCGAGGTATCGACGTCGAGGAAGCATTGCGGCTAGCTCTCCACAGACGGCGATATACATTCACGACAATCTGCATTTCTCGCAAATTAGATCTTTAACAAGCAGGTTATTACATGCGATTGAAGGCCATATTTCACGATAGTTTTTGTTTCATTATCTGAAAGAGTATTATGTAAATACTACATAAATATTACGTTTGTATTCAAATGATTACAGACAAAATAATATATTTATTAATTTATATTAATAAATATATTGTTTCCTCTAGGACGAAAAAAAATATGTTGGAACAAATATCAATTCCTATTTGAAAATATATTCAGGATGTCAGTACCCGAGTACCGATTGTTAAATAACCTCGATACCTAATTAATATGTTGTATATATGATATAGATCACATGCCATNATATGTAGGAAAATCCCTAGTGCAATATTTGTAACTCCTCGAGGTATCGACGTCGAGGAAGCATTGTGGCTAGCTCTCCACAGACGGCGATATACATTCACGACAATCTGCATTTCTCGCAAATTAGATCTTTAACAAGCAGGTTATTACATGCGATTGAAGGCCATATTTCACGATAGTTTTTGTTTCATTAACTGAAAGAGTATTATGTAAATACTACATAAATATTACGTTTGTATTCAAATGATTACAGACAAAATAATATATTTANCTGAAAGAGTATTATGTAAATACTACATAAATATTACGTTTGTATTCAAATGATTACAGACAAAATAATATATTTATTAATTTATATTAATAAATATATTGTTTCCTCTAGGACGAAAAAAAATATGTTGGAACAAATATCAATTCCTATTTGAAAATATATTCAGGATGTCAGTACCCGAGTACCGATTGTTAAATAACCTCGATACCTAATTAATATGTTGTATATATGATATAGATCACATGCCATGTGATTTAGTTGGCAAAGTTTATTAGCAGCAATGAAACTTGGGCTTCTATGTGCCAAAATTTTCGACTTTTCGGCACTATATTTTGAAAACTATAATAATTTTACTACAAATATTTACATTTATGTGGTCCTTAATTAAATCTCTTTCAAGATTGAAACAAAAAATTTTCGTGTAATATGGAATTTAAGCCAATGAATTAAACTACAAACACTATTTTGCATTTGCCTTCTTTCTGTTGAAACTACACAGGAAAATACTAGAAATTGTATTTTCAACAATAATTTTTAATATGATAAAATTAAAAATTGTGGTACTTTGTATATGTATATTTTTTGTTTCTCTTGGAAATAGTGGCATTCCCAGAAAATTTACTTTATTTTCTGAAATAATTGTATGTATACGTACACACAGTGATTATACAGATCATATTTTACTATGAAGTCCTCTTAAGGTGCTTTTCTACCTAGCACGCAAACTGGGTTATATTATGTTTGTAATACACGATAAAAAAAACTGCTTTAAGTGTGCACAATATGTTTGCAAACGAAAATATGTAACACTTCAAACGAGGGCCAAATGCAACTTTCAACACATAACGCTTATTGCAAACACTATTTTGGAGCTCTACAACATAACCAAAAACGAAATTTTCAAACGGTTATAGCTTAAAATATTATGGGCCAATTCCTGAGAAACAGGTATAGGACTCTGCACTGAAATTTGCTACAAACTTCTCATCAATAAAATAATAGGATAATCGTTTACAGAGCCTATTTACCTAAATATATTTTCTGCGTTTGAGACGGGGCCACGGTGGTGTAGTGGTTAGAGTACTCGCCTCCCACCAAGGCGAACCGAGTTTGATTCCCGATGGAGTAATTCCCTGAGTTTTGCATGCGGGAATAGTGGCAGACGATGCCGCTGGTTGGCGGGTTTTCTCGAGCATCTCCCTTTTCCCCCTCCCGTGCATTCTGGTGATGCTCCATACTCACCTCGCTTCACTCGCATCGGCTCTTAAGACCTCGATGCCCAAATCTCTTCACTCCACTACGTTTGAGGCCGAGAAACTCAAGAGCGATAAGGGCGACTCTGCCACGCGTATCGAGTGCGCCATCGTCGCTACGCGCAAGACTCTGACCTGGCGTGCAGTGTTCTCGTTCTGTTGCGTGCACCTATGGCACTTGCTGTGATCCTATTATTTTNGAGTTTTGCATGCGGGAATAGTGGCAGACGATGCCGCTGGTCGGCGGGTTTTCTCGAGCATCTCCCTTTTCCCCCTCCCGTGCATTCTGGTGCTGCTCCATACTCACCTCGCTTCACTCGCATCGGCTCTTAAGACCTCGATGCCCAAATCTCTTCACTCCACTACGTTTGAGGCCGAGAAACTCAAGAGCGATAAGGGCGACTCTACCACGCGTATCGAGTGCGCCATCGTCGCTACGCACNCAAGAGCGATAAGGGCGACTCTACCACGCGTATCGAGTGCGCCATCGTCGCTACGCACAAGACTCTGACCTGGCGTGCAGTGTTCTCGTTCTGTTGCGTGCACCTATGGCACTTGCTGTGATCCTATTATTTTACTGGGAACAATGTGTAGCCAGGTTCAATGCAGGGTACTTAAGTATGTTTGTATGCATCTGACGCATATATTTTGTGATACAACTCTTTAAACAAACTGTTTCTAGCTGTGTTGAAGTGCTCCATAATTGTGTTTCTAATGCTCATGACGTCTTGAAAACACGTAACAGGCCTCGTCTGAAGTGTGCTTTCTTTCCGTGGATCAGCATATTGAACGAACGTTTAACAGTTTCGTATGAATACGTGTATTTCAAACATCCTGTAGCCCACTTCAAGCGCCAGGTAAGAGGGCCTTGTTTACGTCCCGCAAAATACTTCCTTTGTAACAAAAGAATTAGCGGTCATTCTCGCACGGCTTCTACAAACAGTCAAACTTCTTTAATGGCTTTTCATCTGTCTGCAAACACAGTTCTCTCATTTCGCCACAATGCATTTAAGTGATAAGCATGCAGGTATATTAGCCTAACATCATTGCTGAAGATTATTAATTCCAGTGAAAACGATGCGTCACTTTACCCATGGTCCCCAAAATACCTGCCCATCTATTAACATCAGTCTCTTCTTTATTGATGTGTGGCCATTGCGCAACACGTAGTCCCTTAGGTTTGAACTTATAACAGTGTGTATAACAGATTCTAAAAAGTAAATAACTGATACAGCTTGTCAGTCTTTCCACAGTTTCTTCACACTTTTTTAACTAAACCTTTTGGAAAATCAATTAACACATTACGTGTTTTGTTTCCTGAATATGTCATATATCACCAGCGTTTTAATACTTCTGTTTGGTTAAACTGAACTTTCACATGCATTTTATGTATATATTCTAATATTCAATTTATAATAAACCAGAATCACAGAGAAAATTTGTAATAAGTAGTTCTCANCAAGACTCTGACCTGGCGTGCAGTGTTCTCGTTCTGTTGCGTGCACCTATGGCACTTGCTGTGATCCTATTATTTTACTGGGAACAATGTGTAGCCAGGTTCAATGCAGGGTACTTAAGTATGTTTGTATGCATCTGACGCATATATTTTGTGATACAACTCTTTAAACAAACTGTTTCTAGCTGTGTTGAAGTGCTCCATAATTGTGTTTCTAATGCTCATGACGTCTTGAAAACACGTAACAGGCCTCGTCTGAAGTGTGCTTTCTTTCCGTGGATCAGCATATTGAACGAACGTTTAACAGTTTCGTATGAATACGTGTATTTCAAACATCCTGTAGCCCACTTCAAGCGCCAGGTAAGAGGGCCTTGTTTACGTCCCGCAAATNTGAATACGTGTATTTCAAACATCCTGTAGCCCACTTCAAGCGCCAGGTAAGAGGGCCTTGTTTACGTCCCGCAAATACTTCCTTTGTAACAAAAGAATTAGCGGTCATTCTCGCACGGCTTCTACAAACAGTCAAACTTCTTAAATGGCTTTTCATCTGTCTGCAAACACAGTTCTCTCATTTCGCCACAATGCATTTAAGTGATAAGCATGCAGGTATATTAGCCTAACATCATTGCTGAAGATTATTAATTCCAGTGAAAACGATGCGTCACTTTACCCATGGGCCCATCTCTTTACATCAGTCACTTCTTTATTGATGTGTGGCCATTACACAACACGTAGTCCCTTAGGTTTGAACTTATAACAGTGTGTATAACAGATTCTAAAAAGTAAATAACTGATACAGCTTGTCAGTCTTTCCACAGTTTCTTCACACTTTTTAATTAAGCCTTTTGGAAAATCAAAAAACACATGACATTTTTTTTTCCTGAATATGTCATATATCACCAGCGTTATAATACTTCTGTTTGGTTAAACTGAACTTTGACATGAATTTTATGTATATATTCTAATATTCAATTTATAATAAACCAGAATCACAGAGAAAATTTGTAATAAGTAGTTCTCANATTTTATGTATATATTCTAATATTCAATTTATAATAAACCAGAATCACAGAGAAAATTTGTAATAAGTAGTTCTCATACAAAACTACATTAAATTGAGAGCGCACAAAGACGGTGCGTTGTCCTTTCGGAGTAGATTTCTAGTCTAAGTGAAGCTTTGCTTGTATGAGGTGGGGGAACAGTCTGAAAGCAGAACTTCAGCAGGCTTTCTCAAAATACGAAAGTAACCATGAATAGACTTTGCTGTGTGTTGAGTGTCGGTACCATGGAATATGACATAAAATAATTTATAATGTGAGAGCCCACTCTTGTCAGATGGGAAGCAGTGCTAGTGTGTTTGTGTTATTCGTTAAACTTTTTATAAGTCTATATTAAAATTAAGATATTTTCCCCGCTGAAACTTAGTCAGGTGTAAATTATCCTGACGCAGAGCCAGTGGACGGGTCTGCTGAGTGTCGAAGTGGGTTCCGAACCACGTGAGTCAATGCTGAAGCCACGCTTGTATTCTGCAGCAGGCGGGCGGACGAGGACCCACTGCTGGGTCGACCTGCTTGCCTGTGGAGCGTGGCCGCTTCGCTGATCGCGACCACCAAGGACCCGTTACAGTCTCGCCAACTATCGCGTGTCTTGTCCTCTTTCTTCCTAGTCATTCCACTGACCTCACTTCGTTACTTCACCTTCGCTTTATCCTTCTTGTTGTTCTCAGACTATGCTTCGCGGACCACTCTTGGTAACGTAGTTAGGTCCACAAAATAAATCGTTTGTGAACTTTTATTAATTTATTATAAATTCATACAATTGAGTTCTTTAATATCAAGTTCTTAATGATGATGCCAAATCATTATTCTTACATGTCACATTGAGAGTCTAGATCTAATTGTCCTTATTTGGTTGACAGTCTATACCTAGCAGCCAGAGTTAGGTTGACAGTTTACACTTACCGGTCTGTCTTAGGTCGACAGTCTACACCTAGCAGACAGATATAGGTTGATTTTCTACACGTAGCAGTCTGTGTTAGGTTGACAGTTTACACCTAGCAGACAGAGTAAGGTTGACAGTTTACACGCAGCGGTTGTATTAGGTAGGCAGGCATGTAGGTTGACAGTCTACACCTAGCAGTCAGAGTCCGGTTGACAGTTTGAACTTAGCGGTCAGTGTTAGTTTGGCAGTCTACACCTAATGTTGTATGGTAAAACAATACGAGGACCAATGTATTAGGTAGTCATTACAATAAACGTGATGAGCTATGTTTAGATTCAATGCACGATGAACACCTCCACAGCATGAGTGTTCACGGAAATGTTGTAATGCTGTGTCTATAAAGTGTGCCAAATTATATTTGCAATGAAGCCCCAGAGTTTAAATTTCTGGAATAAACGCTGCTTTGTTTAGACATACCAAATGAACCACTGTAATTGTTAATTTTCTGGATTATTAATTAACACGTACTACTTACATAAAATATGACTTAAGATGTTGGGGCCGCGGTAGTGTAGCGGATAGACTGCTTGCCTCCCACAATTTCTAACCGAGTTCGATTCCCAGCGGGGTTGCCCTCGGATTTTCCCATGTGGGAATTGTGTCAGACGATGTTGCCGGTCAGTGGTTTTCTCGGGGATCTCCCGTTTTCCCCACCCTTGCATTCCAACGCTTGTCCATACTCACCTCACTTCACTCTCATCTGAGGCGTGGTGGCTGGGTGATTCGCCTGCTCGCCTCCCACCAAGGCATACCGGGTTCAATCCCCAGTCGAGTCACTGGATTTTCGCGTATAAGTATCGTGCCGGACAATACCGCTGGTCTGTGGGTTTTCTCAGGGATCTCCCTACCCGCCCTTTTACACTCAACTCAATCACCTTCATCGGCTCTCAATACCTCGCTGTTAGGAGCCGCCCAAATCGCTTATCTTACTAATTCTGAAGAAGTTAGATAACAAGGTTTTCGCTCAAAAGACAAAAATTGTCATTTACGAAAATGCATAAGGTATTTACTGCAAGGAAATGGATCATACCTAATCGGTTACAGCTGATTTTCAGTTACAGTCTTACAGTAGTAAGTTCCCATACCCAAAACAGCAAAAACAAATCGTTCTGCTTAGCAGCACATCTCCACAAAGAACTTGGCGACGCACGCTTCGCTCATACTGCTTAGGAAGCATCACACTAAGACGGATTGTGTACACAAGTAGAATTTATCGTTTACATATCTCAAATGTGTCTGGAGTTCAGCGTTTCTTGCTGGAAAAAAAATGCTTTCATTCTTAAATATTATTAATGAAAGAGTTGAACATACGTGTATATGTCTGAACTGTTAACGATATACATATACATTATTGAGTGATATTTAAAAAATAAACCAGAATATATACGTGCAAAATATTAACGAGATATTCAGTGGAACTATGTACTATGTCGTTACGTAACTGGAACATTGCGTGCTATGTGAGTAACGAGTTGAAACGTTAAATTGCCTGACAAATACATGTGTTATCTTCACTGAACAGTGTAATACAAACTCGTATGTAAACGCACTATACAGGATGATTCTAAAATCATGGGACAAACTTTGAGGGGTGGTACAGCTCACTAAAACAAACAATTATTGTATAGGAATATATGGGCGGAAGTGACGCGTTGAGGCACAAACACAAACATAGCACATGACATGCAAAACATTGTTTATTTACAACGTCGCCGCTAAATGCCTTTTTATCGAGTCTCGAATTGTTCCTATGGGGGCATTTGAAACCCTCAATNAATTGTTCCTATGGGGGCATTTGAAACCCTCAATTACGAGACTCCAGTTGATTCCATTGAAGACCTCGTCGCTCGACTATCCTGTGCAGCTGCACGCGTGCGTGAAATACCCGGCGTATTTGAATCTGTTCGCCAAATCACTCCACCGACGCTACCAAGCTTGCATTACTGTCGGTGGTAACAATTTTGAGCAATTATTATAAACATTGCTGTAAAAAGGCATTTAGCGGCGACGTTGTAAATAATCACTGCGTTACATTTCATGTGTTATTTTTGTGTTTGTGCCTCAACGTGTCACTCCCGCCCATATATTCCTATACAATAATTGTTTGTTTTAGTAAGCTCTACCACCCCTCAAAGTTTGTCCCATGATTCTAGAATCAGCCTGTAGTTGTTGACGCGAAGCCTGCACAGGCTTTCGTCACGCTAACAGCTTCAAGAAAAAAAAATGTATTCGACTTAATAAAAGCAAACTTACCGAAATAATTCTCTTATTTCTACGCCATGGCGTTAGAGTAACTGACGAAAAGTTTGTTTCTGAAGGTGATTCTTAAAGAAAGAATAGGGCAGAAAGGACCAGAAATTAGCTGCGAGCCCCCAAAACTAGAAACATTAGAATTTTTCTGGTGAAGAATTCCCGTTATAGAGATAAAATACCACTTTTGAAATTCAGTTGCAACTATGGGTATTTTCAGCTCTATCATAAATGTCCCTTTATTTTAGTTTAACATTAAAATAACTGGCAACATTTCAAAATGCAATATTTAAAATTACACTTTATGATATTTACAACAAACGTTTCGTTTAAAGACGTACTTCAGCATAAGCGTGAAGTATGTGTTTTTTTATTTTAAATAAACATGATGTTATAGCTTTAAATAGCAAAAGTTATATTTGTTTATTTTAAATTCACAGTTTCGAGAATCAATCTGTGTATTTTATGAAGTAATAATGATTAATTGAAGTTTAAGATAAATTCTTTACCACAATAACACAAAACAATTTCTTTGGTATAAATATACAATAACTTCAACCATAAAGGGGAAGACACAGTTATATACTTTTATTTTAAGTGCTGACAACATACTACTTGGGGCCAAGGTGACTGAGCGGTTAGACTGCTCGCCTCCCACCAAGGCGAACCGGGTTAAATTCCCGGCCGGTTCATTCCTGTTTTTCGCAAGTGGGAATCGTGCAGGACGATGCTGCTGGTTGGTGGGTTTTCTCGGTTAACTCCCGCTTTCCTCGCCCTTTCATTCCGGCGCTGCTCCATACTCACCCCAAGACCTCGATGTTAAGAGCCACCAAAATCTCTTCACTCACCTCACTACTCATTAATCCTCCTTTTTTTTTATGGATAAGTAAATATTCCAAAAAAAAAAAAAACCATTGTGCCAGAACTGGCACCACTCACCTACTCTCGAGGTTTATTTTCAACTCTCGTAATTACGCATTGGTATTACCCAATTAACAATAGGATTTTAGAAATCCCTAACTGAGCTCCAGTAAAATGTTAATGCTAAGATTACGTTTAAATGTTGGCATTTAAACCAATTTGTATGCACTGTAACTGTACTAACATGTTTTCCAAACTGAATGACACTATCTGTATTTGTTTTGCCCAACATTAACGAACTTACGCTCGTATCAGAGTTTTTACAACCCGAGGAATCTGCCCATTCTTAATCTTAAAAGACAAAACTAATGTATACATCTAACCGTGTTTGTTTCAAAATTACGAGCTGCACGTGATTTGTAACTGAAGTCGGCATCGTCCTCACGAAATACCTTCTCACCACCAAACAATATTTGAGAAGTACTTACAGTTATGTGAGTGAGGCGTCTTACGTTGAGTTTGGTCGCTCATAGGTACAGCTGGGTACTGGGTACTTGATGTGCAAACCACGTGCTAACTATTAACACGCATATCTGCGGCGCAAAACGCCATCGGCCGAGTTTCACCGAGTTTCTTCATCCGAGCTCAGGTGTCCGCCCAGGCCTGTGTTTTGTAGCGAGGACCAGGGTAGAGAACAATCTGCCTCTCTCCGCGCTCTCACAGGACGTAAACGTACAGGAAGATAACGCCGTACCAATCACGTTTCGTTTCTTCCCAATGAGAATAATGCATGTGTGCGGCATCTTTGTCTCCGTGTGTTGTCTGCGATTAGTTGTCGGCTTCCTTGTAACTGAATGTAGGGAGAAGCCTCTGCAGTAGTGCCGTGTCAACAAACCACGTGCATCCGCACTGTCACAGCCGCGAACACGAAACTACCTACAAATGGTCATTCAGTAAGCCTTTCAACATTTTCTTTTTCTAAAGGGAACACTTAGGAGCACTGGTTTACTGGCGTGGGCGAGGACCTATCGCAAGGCACAAATAGGCCGCGGTAGAAGTCGGACTACTGGTATCCCACCACGGCGCTCAGGACTCTATTCCCCGCGGGGTCACCCAAAGTCCCGCATGTGGGAAACGCAGCTAACATTACCCTTGACCTGTAGCCGCTCCATCTCCACCTCACTCCACCGTCTCCGGCGCTCCGCACCTCGCTATTCGCCTACCACAACCTCTCAACTCAGCTCTCGCTACGCCACTGATGTTAATGCAGGGAACGGCTGGTCCTACAACGCTGCCAACTTTACTAACAGCGTGCCAGTCAATGTGTCCGTTAAATATGCGCTCTTAGAGGTAGGCATTCCCCNGGTTTCGATGATGGTAAACGAATCGTCTGCCAGCTGTAATAACACTAGTAAGTGTGTAAAGGTGGGCTTAAGATCTAAGGTTATAGGCGTTCAAGATGCTAAAATTATTTTATGGGCTTAACTTTGAGCTATTTGAGTTTTAAATTTATCTCAGGAAATATATTTGAAATACGGATGAACCATATTGCTGCACCAGAATTTAATTACTGCTCCCGTTGTTGGTATTACTTAACCACACAATGACTTTATTTATTTATTTTTTAATTTTATTTACATTCTTTTCATCGACACTTACATTTATGCAATTACATTTTTATAACTTAAATTCCTTTTTACTATTATGGTATTTGACAACTGCTACATATAATATAATTTATTTTAATGTTTTTTTTTTTTTNTAAATTCCTTTTTACTATTATGGTATTTGACAACTGCTACATATAATATAATTTATTTTAATGTTTTTTTTTTTTTTGTTTTACTAAACTTTATTAATTGTTGTAATATTAGATATTTTAGGGTTGTGATGTTACTTATTTTTCTTTGAAATTATGTTTTTATTCGTAGATTAATGATAATAGCGAGTGTGGAACATATCATTTCTTGCAATAAGTGAAAATGAACACACTCAATACAACATCAAACAATATAAGNATAGCGAGTGTGGAACATATCATTTCTTGCAATAAGTGAAAATGAACACACTCAATACAACATCAAACAATATAAGAAATATGTAGGGGCCTCTGCTATATTGAAAACTTTGTAACATTATCAGAACACAGGGAATTCATAAAGATACTATAAAAAAATTATAAATACGCGTATTTGTAGTACTTTAAGGAATTTATTTAAAAAAACCCTTTAATATCCGCATTCCAGAGGTTGCGCATCCCATTTGACAGTTGGATGTAAATGCTTGTGTCTAGTATCGTTCCTGTTATCGTGGTCGTGTTCCGTTTGCTACATAAATGTCACTGATAGAAAACATTGGATGCAAACTAAGACGAAGATAGCAAAGTATGTAAACAAACTTGGCGTGTCTTTACCTAAATTTACATAATTTAATGGGCTACTGTACCTAATATACTTAATTTTAACAAAATTCAAAATATAAAAATACAATACGTCTTTTACATACATAGACTAAAGATGAGGTAGACCGCTTATTCGTCTTCTGTGCATGTACCCAACATTTACCTACCTCAAAGAAACACAAAACTCAAAGTCACATGGTCAACAGTGATAAATAGGGACACCCGAATTTCGCAAAAATATTTACGCATATGCTAAATTTCAATACACTACGGGCTTACCAGAAGTTTTGTTTTTCTTATTGGCGGAGTTTCTCTGTTAGAAGACATTTTCTTATTTGACTGGAAACCATAGTTAGGCAACTCCGATACTGCCCGTCTGTGATTCGCGGCCGTTCACCTAAGACGCCTAACACTCAGATCAATCAATCATGAAAGTGGCTCTGAGCTTCACTGTTATGAAATACAACTGGTCGTGAAATCTTATCGGGAAATTCGGGTGTCCCTAGCGATAAACGTGCGTGTTATATTATATATTAATTTTCATTAGTAAAGCAATTTCATGTGAACAAAATACATTTACGAATTTGAATCAAATCAAACAGCATTACAAATTGGTTAGTGGAAGACAAAAAACATTTCAAAGTACTTGTTAACTAAACAGTGGTCTATCCTCAAATCCAAAACCAGCAGTTTTTCTTGTCGTATTGGCAGAAAAGCAGTTCAAGGTTGGGACACGGAGATCGATTGGGCGCAGTAAACAAGATCGGTTTACCTCATCTTTAGTCTATGTATAGATACACGATTACAGTAATTAAGGGCTCTGTACAAGATCTAACATTCTAACATAACTCGAGACACGTTCTTACCAGTAGTTCGCTCTAACGTGCCGTCAGTGCACGTCGTTATTTGTGGTCCGGATCTTATGCAGTTGATGCGCAAGATTGGCCTGTAGTTGAACGACGTAGAGGTACACAGATGCGCCTGTAACGAGGGATCGGAACGACTTCTTTGCACATATGTACTGCGTATCGTAGATGTAAACTTAAATTAATGTCGAAAATGGCACGTTCGTCCTTGGTTTGCACAGCACTTAAACCGAGAAGCACATGGCGTGAAGGCTACCAAATAGCGACTTCAAAGTGGTTATTTCAGTCAGAAATGTTGTTGAATTGTGAGGTTTCTATGCCCGTAGAAGTGGCTGGTTGGATTATAACCCGTTACTTCTTGAGTCCGAGAAGGATGCGCTTTGTCTATAAGCAAGAAATCAACAGTACTGAAATCAGTTGCGAATATACAGCGTGTCCAAAAAGTATTTCCTTGTTTACAAACTGCAGTTCTGTCCGCTACATGTGAGATAGAGATGTGAGACCGGTGCCAAAATGTTGGCAAACTAACGAAGTGTTTTGTTGCAACAGGACAACACATCAGCCAGTTTCCACGTAAGCACCCTTGGTAGCACATCAAGTCAATATTAAATTTTTTTTTCATACATCAGCCAACACCACAGGAGGGATCGATGCAATGATTGTGGACATCCGTTGTTGCAGAGTTGCAACATCTCATACAGGAGTTCTGTAGACATTGTCTTTGACATAATCCCATAGAAGAAAATCTAATGGAATTATGCCAGGAGAGTGTGGAGGCTAAATCTGTTGGGCCATCACGGCCGATCAATCGTACAGAAAAAGTCGTATCGAGACAGGCACGGACCTCCAAACCACAATGACGCAGTGCACCATCTTGTTGAAAAATTACATCTGGGTCATACTTCAGCAACTGAGGACTAGCAAACAATTCCAACCTCTTCACATACACTAGAGCTATAATGGTGCCCTCAGCGAAAAAAAAAAAAAATGGTCCGATAATTTTGTCATGCAAAAGCGTGTACCAAACATTCACCTTTGGGCTGCCTCTGATTCACTCTGACACCTCACCAGGGCTGCCTCTGGTGCACTCTGACACCTCACCAGGGCGNCCTTTGGGCTGCCTCTGATTCACTCTGACACCTCACCAGGGCTGCCTCTGGTGCACTCTGACACCTCACCAGGGCGGCCTCTGGTGCACTCTGACACTTCACCAGGGCTGCCTCTGGTGCACTCTGACACCTCACCAGGGCTGCCTCTGGTGCACTCTGACACCTCACCAGGGCTGCCTCTGGTGCACTCTGACACCTCACCAGGGCTGCCTCTGGTGCACTCTGACACCTCACCAGGGCTGCCTCTGGTACACTCTGACACCTCACCAGGGCTGCCTCTGGTACACTCTGACACCTCACCAGGGCTGCCTCTGGTTCACTCTGACATCTCACCCGGGGCTCTGAACCCTAAATACGTACTTTATGCCGGTTCACTACACCACCACTAACAAAAAAGATCGCATCGTCAGAAAAAGCAACACATTTGAGATAACCCTTATTGTCCTCAATACGTGATTGCATTTCGACTGCAAATTCATACTGACGCGTGGTGTCATTGGGAAGCAAAGCCTGAACAATTAGCACTTTGTATGCACGAAACATTAAACGTTTGAGTAAGATATTGTAAAAATAATTTTTGAGATCTGTAATTCACATGAAGTCATGCACGCTGATTTCTTGGTACTTCGCACGAAATACTGTCTCACTGCTTCCACCTTTTTAGCCGAGGTTTAATGGTCGGTCAGTTCTCGGTAAGTCAGCAACAGATACTGTGTCCTTGAACTTGTCATACCATGACATAATGCTCTTGACATCGGGCGGCATCTTTCCATAGGTTGTCTGAAAGTTCTTTTGCACTGTAATTGGTGACCGGGTCTCGTGGTACTGGAGGACTCACTACGCTTTATACTGATTTGTGAACATGTCCGGTTTCCTGGACACTGCAACTGCTACACTACAGCCACGCTACTGAAACATGCAACAAGAAACTTGGTTGGTTTGCCAATATTTTGGCAGCAGTTTCACATCTCTATCTCACATATAACGGATATAAATAAAGTTTGTAATCAGGGAAAGCCTTTTCGTACAGTCCGTATATAATTATTATAAATAAATGGTATTGCCATAAAAAGAGTTCTGACAGAAACTTATTTTAGTAGTTACAAACTAGAGAAGAACACAAACATATGTACTTAAAAATTCTCAAATTCGTATTGCAAAGCTGAAAACGTGATAAATAAATATGTCCGGATTAGGAAGGAAGGTAGGGATAACCGCCTTGTCAACAGTGAGCTATCCCGGGATGTGTAGTCTCTCGCTCTCTGGTTCCACCTCCACTCGCGTCCCGTCCCTCTCCCGATCATAACTCGTACATCACTGCCTGGTACTCGCTTTGTCTTCCCTATATAAATTTTTCTCGTGGTACTTCCCCTGAAGCCCGGTGGTTTCCCTAATTCTGCGGGGGAGATGAGGAAGGAGGGCTGGGCGCGTGCTGTGCTTCCCCGGCTCGGGGGGGTTCCTTTGCTCGGGGTGAGAGGTGGTGGGTGTGGCGTCCTCGGGGAATCCTAGGCAGTAATGGAGTCCAACGGGGGGACGCGCGGTATCTAGCGTCGTGACTAATCTAAGTATGAGCGATTCGCGTCAACCAGACATAGCAAATGTCTTAGAAAGGTTTGAACGAGGAAGGAGCTACAAACGTTATGTTTTAGAATACAGTCAAATATTTGCATCATAGAGTTTTCAGAAAATCATGGAAAACTTAAATCAGGTGGATCNTATGTTTTAGAATACAGTCAAATATTTGCATCATAGAGTTTTCAGAAAATCATGGAAAACTTAAATCAGGTGGATTTGACCCCTCAGATTGTCACGATGTAAGTCTGGTTAGTTAAAATTGTGCCAACTTATTATTAAACAAATCAGGAAAAATTATAAGGAAAGAATGGCTGGTGTATGGGGCAAGATTACCCGTTTTTTTACGAGGCCATATGAAATACATAGGAAAACGAATTTTTCGTTTTTCAAGCTGCAAGCTTATAAAATGTTATAGNTTTTACGAGGCCATATGAAATACATAGGAAAACGAATTTTTCGTTTTTCAAGCTGCAAGCTTATAAAATGTTATAGTCAGGTCGCGGTTTCTTCACACTTTTTGAAATGTAATTTGAATGATTCGTTAGGAGTTATTTTAAAGAGCTGCGAGATATGTTATGGATGTGCTGATATCTTGTAAGAAGTGTTATCTTCCCCTGTCCTCGCAGTCAGAAGTCTGTGAAGACGGTAGTCGTGGTGTGCGGACGCTGCAGTTCGACTGAAGAGGCAGGCAGCGACGCCGCCCTACATCGCCGGTTCGATCCGCCCGGCTGACGCGCGACGCTCATATGAAACGCCAGCAGCGGTCTCATAACGCGAGATGAGCGGACACTTGCGGGCGGACGGCTCTGTGTGACGCGAGTACACATGTCGCCACGGCAACGCTGTGTCAACAACGGTATCGGTATTCAATATTGACTGCTGTCGTCGACGTCGCGTGCTTTATCCCGCAAGGGACGTGAACTGCACGAGGCACTGCAGCCCAGCTGGTCCGGGTGTGAACGCCGCTGATGACATCTCGCCCGCCGCGCGCCGGACGAGCAAACTGCACTTCTCACACTCCGTTGTTACACGGCCTGAGAATCTTATCACACAAAATACAAACGAGTTCACGCAAAATGCACTTTTCTTTTCAATTTCATTCTTTTGCATCTTCCATGAATTTTTAGTTCAGGAAAATAATTTCATTAATTAATTATTTTTCAAAGGAACTCACTTTCTCAGTGGTCAAAATTATATTCCCACTACCTGAGTCCCCCATTCCATCGCGGGTATTTAAAGGTTCTAACGTAACTTTTACTCAGGGCATATAGCCGTCTTCCCCCCGTCTTCTTTCCTTCGCTGCTCCATCCCTATCTAATCTCACCATAATCCACTCTTGCGGCTGGTCGATACAGTTGTTAGGGCAGCAGGTTTAGTTCACGCATCTTGCCCCTGCTTCAAGGCGGGTACAGCATGTGGTTTCATTATTTCTCAACTTCCAGCTTTCATATATTCTGGATACACCAGAAAGTACATTTTTCTAAAGAAAATAAAAACTTCTTCAAACAAGACTATTACAGTAATCACTCTGGTTGTATGTGATAAAAATTAGTAACAACGTATACAAATAAATAATTGATTGTATGCTTATATTTCTAGCCAAACTAATTTATCATTTATATAACTAAAAGAAACGTACATAAAAACAAAAAAGATTTTTTTTTTAAATTATTTTAATTTTGATACTAATATTTTACTACACAAAGCCATAGTCACTGCTATGATCGCCTTACTTGACAAAGGTTTTCTTGTAAAATGTGCTTTCTGAATCAACCGGAATGGAAATGTGTTTCAAATTTTATAAAAAAAAACACTTATTGATATTTAACATGTAAATAAGTAATTTGTAGCAAAATATGTTACATTGCTACAAAACATATGACTTATTTGTTCATACATAACATAAATCATACTTTTCTAACAATTTCATTACTACATTTTCAATTACTTATGCATGTAGGGCAGTTGGGTGCAGTGCTCCATTGAAAATGAGTGAAGAGATTTGGGCGGCTCTTAACATCGAGGTTTTGAGAGCCGTTGAGGATGATGTGAGGTAAGTATGGGTAGGGCCAGAATGAAAGGGCGGGGGAAATGGGAGATCTCCGAGAAAACCCGCCCACCAGCGGCATCGTCCGGCGAGATTCCCACTGGAGTAAATCCGGAGTGGACCGGCCGGAGATTGAACACGATTCACCTTGGTGGGAGGAGAGCAGTCTAACCGCTAGGCCACCGTGGCCCCTTCGGGATTCAAACCCGGTAGTTTTGATTCCTAAACACCTTGCTATTAATTCAGAATATTTTCAGTCATAATTTCCTTGCTTCACCCCACTCTGTGTAAACATATATTCTGAATTGAACCCCCATTTTGAAAACGTTTTATTAAGGCAGCCGTTTTCCAGAGACGAAAAGTACACCTATAAGCTGGTGTTAGTTGTGTACTGTACCTTGTTGCTTGCTAGTTTACACTTCCGCCACTAAAATGTTATTCGGCAGCTGACGCCACAGGACGCGTGTAATGGGACCCTTGCTGCTCGCTTGTGAGTGGTTGGAATGCATTCAGTTTCCCTCGGCTGCACGGTGGTTACTGGCTCCTGCTGCGTGCACAGAGAATGTACAGTAGTGAACAAGCACCAGTTCACCTTGCAACACTTCACCACATGCCAATACTAAACTGAAACGCTATCCACTTATGTGTTTTCGTAATGCTGTTGGAACACGGAGAGTGGTTACCGCCCAGTGTTACTGTACGAGCGAGGTTGCTCAGTGTCAAACAACATGTTCGGGAAAGTTATTTAACTTGGTTGCACCTGATACGATCACGCTGTCGATTCCTGTTTCTAACTGGCTGAGGAGTTGAACATGGCGTGTGAAACCACTGCGCTCTAATCATAAAACGAAAACGAGAATATACTCACTTGAAGTCTAGCTTCTCAAGGAAAGTATTAGCTACATTCACCTAACTCTCAACGTGGACAATCACGCTGATCAGTGTCGAGCTATGACTTAGACAGTTCTACTGGTGATGGCGTGAGTGCATATCGTGTTCTATAAGCGTGCGCGTAGGGTAGGCCATGCACCCGCCTCCCCTCATTTCGGCGTTCAATATGGCAATCTCGCCAACTTATTGGTCATCGACCGAGTATTGCTGTCATAAACAAGTGTCATTAACCTTTGAAGAAGGGTGTTCGTACGAGAGTTCGTGCCCATAATTTGTTAAAATTACTTGCGTATAACAATACATTAAAAATCTGTGACGATAATATGGGAAAAATATATTAGACTGTCATACACATTAGGAAATACTTTACAGAATAAGAATAATTTAATGTGCAGGTTTTCAAGACATGGCGTAATCTATAAATGTAATTGGAAATTGCAATTTCATGATTTGGTTAATTTAGTGTTTGCTTGAACAGATTTTTGCTTGAAGACATTTCTTCACTATTTCACTCAGTACATCAACTATGTAAGTGATGTTTGTAAATATCATTTTCGTAACAGACAATCGTAAACGAGTCTTGTCTCCGTATGAAGCACNGTAACAGACAATCGTAAACGAGTCTTGTCTCCGTATGAAGCACTTCAAATACAAACGACGTACGTTCGTCAGATTGACTGGGAACAGAGTGGCACAGTAGTTTTACACTGACACATATGACTGAGGGAACGGGACACATGTGATGGGATCACATGTCCCGCAGTGCGTGGGTAACGGAACGTGCGATCGGCACCACCAATCGCAGTACATTCAACTAATGATTTTTTTAAAGACCTCCACACCAACTGCAGGTAAAGAGAATTCAAAACACATTTAATAGTCCTCAAAATTAGCGTATGCATGTGTGTATAGGATGCTCATGGCAAACTGAGCACTGGAAATTGTGTATTCTTAGACCACGTGTAAAATTAACATTCACGTGGGCCTGAACACTTTATTCATGCATCAGTCAAATTAAACAAAAATTTTTAGAGGAGTAAAAAAATATAAAAAATATCTGCTAATTCTTACTTATATGCATTTAAAAAATGTGAAGATAATGAAATAATTTCAGCACCAACAAATGTTTTCCATAACACCATAAATTCAACTTTAAGACATTGGACTATTTCGACTCCGTCGTTACCAAATTTTTTGTGCCCAGGCCAGTAAGAGAGTCCGTTAATATATATATATATATATNCCCCCACAATCCAGACGCTTCAACCCGCCACCACCATTGCTCTCCACGTCCGCGTACGGTAAACCGACTCTCGAAAGTAATTTTTTTAAATATTTTCCCGCGATGAATAGTAGCCAATATCTACTTTCAGCCGTCCAACTATTTCTGTGCTAGAAACTAGGTCGATCTGTTGCTAGGTAGCAACGTTTCATTGTTATTGCGTTTGTTTACTTTTTCATTTTCCAATAAGAATTTTCCCCAATGGAATGAGAAATTTTCTCGGGGTAAAAAGTAGCCTATGCCACTTTCCTGCCCTCCAACTATCTCTGTGCAAATATTGACGTCGATCCGTTGCTCCGTTGCGACGTGGAAAAACAAAAAAACAAACCCATTTTCGCATTTATATAATAGTTGGGCTATATATAGCACGGACCGATATATTTTTCAGTTACAAATCAATCGATAAGTTATTTTCCATATCGATACTTATCAAAATAACGAAAAGTATCGACATTTAAATAAGTATCAATACATCGAGCATTGACGCAGCATTGTACCCCAAGTGCTAATTTTAATTAAAAAAAAATTTCAGGGAATGAGATATTTTTTCGGGATAAAAAGTTGCCTAAATCAGCTTTTACTGCAGTACAGAAGCGCAGCCGCCGATCTTTCATGGTACGGCCTGAGCAAAGTAGTGCAGGGGCAAGCCAATACATTCGCGTTCGGGAGGACCGGGGTTCGATTCCCAGTCCGGCCATTCTTATTTTGGCTTTCCATGGTTTCCCAAAATCGTTCCAGGCGAATAGAGACATGCGCCCAGTAAATTTTGTAATGAAGAAGGAAATAGTTTTATCTCTGATAAAAACACTTATTAGTATTTCTCTGTTATAGATAGATATATGCTACCGCGGAGTTTTTGTTAAGCCTTTTTATTCTACACAATTCTTTACTACTTGTTATTGTTCCATCTTTAACGGTTTAGACAGCGCATTGCAAGAGAGCGCGCTGGCGGCAAACTTTTTTCCGAGTTGATTCACTATTATTATTGTTTGTAAATATTTTGAGATATTTTCTGGCAGTAAAAAGTGGCCAATTTCACCTTTCAGCCCTCCGACTATTTCTGTGCAAAAAAACACGTCGATCCGTTACTCCGTTGCGACGTGAAAGAGGGACAAACAAACATCCAAACACACATTCGCATTTATGTATATAGATAGATGTATACAATTATGTTTTTATTCTACAGTGCATGAAATTTAGTGGCCTTAATGTAAATATCTATGAACGCCTCCGTTGCGGACATGCGCAGACTACCTGGAGTACAAAGCGCAGATCCTCGTAACTCTAGTAGGGAAAACGAAGCCCTTACCGAAGATACCCGAAGTCTGTCCGAAGTCGAGGTTTTACTGTATTACAACTTCGGAATTTCAAAATATTATTATAATTTTTTTACTAAGTGTATACTATATTCGCATAGCATTAATAGGCAATAAAAATCATGTAGTTTCTCTCTTTAGATATTGTATAAACTCTTAATTTGTTTGCATATTTTAATTTTTATGGTGGTAGCACAGACTGCTTTGTGTTAACGCTATTCTCGTCTGTTTATTAGTGTCACGTGTATTTTCATGAATGCAATCATACAACGGGTTGTGTTGTAGTGTTTCACCTTTATAGTAAGAGATTATATTTACTCTAACGTATTTATAAAATGGAACAACTGTAGATAAGAGAAGCATCAATAATATTAACCAGAAAACATAGACTAGCAACAATATAAATAATAACAGCTCAGGAGGTGTCTCTACAATACCACCAACATAACAAATTGAGAATGTCTTTTACCTTGTGTTCTCAAGTTGGCAGTCCCGTAGATCCTACTTCGGCTTGCTTTGGCAGACAAATGAATATCTCGTAATACCCTTGAGTTATAACTGTGTACTATGGTCCGTGGTGTTGGCGTGCATGTGTGCCGGGAGGCGTGCTGGCACGTGGTAGGTGCCGCGCCACCGCCGCTAGGCGGCAGAGCGGGTCCAGGCACGCGGCACGGGTAGTACGGCAGTAGTCTTGGTAACCCAGTTGGCGGCTGATCAATACACCGGCTGGCTGGTCCATGGCCCGGATGCTGCGAGCCACAGCGCCACCTGAGCGCGCTCCCATTACACTCTCTGCTCTGCTTTACACCTGCACCTGTCCTGTCCTCCACTTGACATGTTACCCCGAGTGTGCTCCTTCACGCACCAAGCGTTGCACGTTATAGTCTGTGCGCGGTATCTTCACACCTTTTAAATCAAACATTCGAAAAAACACCCCATGTATGATATGTTCAGTTATTTCCTAACAATACCATGTATCACAAGCGTTATATACTTTTGTTAACATAAAAATATCTTATTATTCGTTAAATTGATGTCTAAGCTAAATTTTACATATATATTATAATATTTAATTTATAATAAATATGAATAAAAATAATGAGAAAACTTTAGTGTTGTTTCCGCGTAGTAAGAAATAGTTCTCATGCAAAATATTATTACTACTAGATGCGCACGAATTCGGTACGTTGTCCTCTGGTGTAATTTTCTAGACTTAGTTAAGCTTAAGTTTGCATGAGGCGGAAGAATATCCCGGAAGTAGAACTTAAGCAGGCCTTCAGAAAAGTGTGAAGTAACCGAGAATGGCCTATAAGTGAAATCATGGTTTTTGCTGTGCAGGGTGATGAACTAGCACCAATATAGACGTATCTTTCCCTGGGCAATGCTATTAACTGCTGCGACACTCAGATATTTTGTAATTGGTTGCTGCTTGCGCATTGGCCCTACAGATAATCTTAACAGGTTTTAGCGTGAAAGTTCTTATAAAGAATTCGTAAGTACTTGTAAGACCAAAAAATTTTTCTTTTGCAACAACCGATAATTAAGTAATCGGTTGTTACAAAAGAAAAATAAAACACGGGACAAACTTTGGGAGTGTATTTTTGACGTAAATATAAGACTAAAATGTAAGTAAAATTTTTCTCGCTAGGCGATTATTATGGGAATTGTTATTTGTCTACCTGGTATGTAGCACACGTTCTGTTTTGAATTTTCAACATGAATTATCTCACAAACGGTTCACCTGAGAGTGTTCAAACAAGATAACCTTTTCTGTTAATATAAACGTGCTGATTAACCGGTTGTATTTAAAAAATTGCTTAGAACGCAGTGTCCACAAAGTTTAAGCGGTTCGTATTTTACGAACCCAAAGAGGGTGTCAAATGTTAGTTTGCGATTGATGCAAATATAGTGTGCCGACAGCCATCTACGAAAGGAAAAGGGATGATATAACCGACCGAGTTTCAAGAGGTGTAAGATATCCTTTATACAACACGCTATTCGCAGATATGTGCTTAATCACAAGTGGTTTCTGATATTTTTAACTAGGCGCATTTGAAAACTAAAATTTTATTTTAGCTTTGCTTCGTTAATAATCACTTTAGGGGATAAGTTGTACAGACATTGCCGTCTTATATTTACCGAAGTTTGTCCCCGTATTTTAAAAAACGTGGTATAACTTAAGGCGTTATACACTTGTGAGTGCAATACAGATTTACTAATAATTAAGATAAGCCAGAGGTGAGTCAACTTTATTCACGCCTGCGCGTCCTTCAGTTGAGTAAATTTACAACGGCCATGTTAATCCACACAAAACCTGAAGAGTTTACTATAGCGCTATATTGCACAACGTTAATTACTTACCTGATATCTGCGAATATAGCTCTGAGTTTAAACTGTCCCAATAAAATGTTCTTTCCTGAATAGAACAATATATAATCCATCCCGTGCATTGCATTAATTCACACTCCGAGTGTTGCTGACTAATATTATGTCGCAGAGAACCTCGCGAGCACTCTTGGCGAAGTGATATTTCGATTCCACTGCCTTTAAAGAATGCGCAGGTCGTAATGTTACGGCATACTCCACACAACTCAGGTAAGTTCAGGTGAAGTAATATTACTTCAGCACCACTCAATGTGTTAAAACACTATTCGACCGCCTTCATCGTAGCCTGTTTTACACTTCCAGACTCACATTAATTTATGGTTTCAGATTTTGCATATAAAAACACATTTCTGTTTTTGCTATTAATTGCGCACAGCTTACAGCTTGGAAAAAAAAGTCGCCCAAAGTTACAGCAGTGCTGCACACTATGGACATTACTTTGGCAATTGCAGTTTATTTCTCAGGCATACAGACATACTGAGCTTGACTGTTTCAATTAATTAATATACACAATTTACAACCAGGAAATAAACTCTCTATTACCGCAGACTGTACAAAAATAGACGACCTGTTGCAATGAGCCTCACATTTACATAATGATACTCTTAATATCTCATTTATATAATAGCAGGCAGAGGTACACGTCACGCCTAGTTGTACAAATGTTGTCTGCCAGACACTCCACAGGTTTTGTTAGCTACAGAGTTTTCCTTGGGCAGTAAATGATCTTTTCTGGCTTCTTTGTCACGCTCGAAAACCTACCTCAACCTGTTAACAGCTGCCAAACTGTAATTACTTTAAGAAATCTGATATTTTGCTAACATGCCTAGTACAAATACATTACGGGCAGTTAACAGGAACAAATACGATACTCGACAAAGTTTTTCTTTTTTTATACAGGATACGGGCGATTTCTTTTCTGACAGTTAACAGGCGCAAATATTTGAATGCCAAATGTTTTTTTTTTTCACAATCGACCGGGAATTGCACATTTCACTTGTTTTGATATCAGAACAGGTGAGGTAGGCTTTGTGTTTGGCTACAGTAATGCGAAAGATTCGAAACAGAGGACAGTAGCACGATTTACGTATAACTTATTCACCGAGAAGATCTTTGGGAATTGAGCATCGCAGTTTACAGCACTGCCCAAGATAAATCTTCCCATGCATCTCTACATATTATAAAACTCAACGTCTCTCTGTCTGTCTGGCTGTTAGTGCGCTTATCACACGAGAACCACGTATCCGATTGACGTGTTTTTTTTAAATTTATAGTTATGTTTTCTGGGCAGGATTTAGTATTTATTTTGTTACGTAAAGTAACATAAGGAATAAGCAGTGACGATAATAGTGAATTAAGTCGGGAAAAAGTTTGCCGCCAGCGCGCTCTCTTGCATTACGCTGTGTAAACCGTTAAATATGGAACAATACCATGTAGTAAAGAATTGTGTAGAATAAAAAGATCTAAAAAAAAAAAAATGTGGTAGCATATATTTATTTATAATAGAGAAATACTAATAAGCGTTTTTACCATTTAATTCACACGCAAAATTCAATGACAAAGTTTTTCACCTTGCACCCATGGAAATTGAAAAGCAAGTGCAGACATTGTCAGGAAAAAGTATAAAAAGCATGGGCCTACCAATACCAGATACCAGACTAGTAGATTCAACCATTAACCATGACTACATCAGGGAAACTTCATATACTAGATTAGAATTGCACACCACCTTACCTTTGCTGAGAAAAAAATTACGTCTTTTCTCCCAGAACCGTGTGTTATTTTATACTCTACACACTGTAAAAAGCATTCAAAGAGATGTATCCGTCTGCTTTCAAAATATAAAAAGATGATAGTGATATTTTTTTAACCTTACACAATATGTATTTCCAAAAAATGTAAATTCAAGCTACATAGAAATGTATTTTGTGGTAACTAATGACGCATTACTTAAACCTCTTAACACCTGTTTGTTAAAGAGGGAAGTATCCTTGCCATCTTGGATTTATACATGTTCCTCCATTACTAAATTTTTGTAGTCAATATTTAATAACCAAGCTAGTCAAGGCATAGAGAACATCTTAAAAGTTATTTCGAAATCCAAATTCTTTTTCTTATAAGATTAGTTTCACATCTATAACCGTAATCGAATATTACCTGATTATTTAATAATGTCAACTTACAAATTAAAAAAAAAATCGTTAAGTTGTCCTTTATGTCATGTCTACCATTGATTTTTTTATGTCTGGTCGCACATTTTCATTACGAAGATTTGTAAGTAAAATCTAATATTTACTGAATTACCCCCCCCCCCCNTTACTTAAATCGAATGTTAATAACCTTAATAAACTTTCCTTGTATAATTAGCTGATGACGCAAGGTGTTTTTGCTGTATCTTAAAGCTGACAGACGGAACAAAGAGATCTTTAAATAGAGCAGACTTGGAGAGGGCGCCCCCCCCCCTCCCCCCGAACACGCTGTCGTATCAGAGAACAGCAACGGAACTCGACGATTGCAGTCTGGTGGTCGTGGGCGAGTGTTAATTAAGCTCACGAGATGTCGCCTTAGCTGCTCGTTAAGTAACTGCGCGGACATCGGTTAACTAGCAGTTGAAACTAATTGTCGAGGTGGCAAGTTTCAGCCTAGCAGCAAAAAGCCGCTGTAGTACAAGTCACTTTAGATAAAGGATGTCCACTATTATCTCAGTTACTTTCAAAGACCCTCCATGGTTTTTTGCTTTGTCAATTACAGACCCTGTTCTTGTATCACACGGAACGTCTAACCCCGTTCTAGACATAATGAAACATACGTCACTTCAGTGACATCGTGATTAATTTCAGTAATATTAACAGGTTAACATTTCGCCCATCCTTACTCTGTCTACTGATAAAGAACCCTATATAAATTGATTCCAGTGGCCAATTGTCACCTTACACTTTTAATAGGAATATAAATCACAAAAAGACTTCTTCCTCACTGCCTTTGTGAGAGTAGGCATTACTCCTGTCAGTGTAAACCAGAATATTTACAAAAATTAAACCAGAGTAGCCAAACGTTAATGTATATATGTAATTAATTTTGAGATGTGCAAACCAGAGTAATTAAAAAAAAATTAAAAATTTCCCCAAATTTATAAAAAAAAAATTAAACTAGGTATCAGGAAACCGCAAAAAAATTTCTTTGTGTGATTTTATAGGCATGTTTAGTTGGTTCATAATTTTTTCCTATGTTGAATAAATTTATATTATTTGCATACAAAATAGAATTTCTGATTTTTACTCGTGACTGTGCAAAAATGAGGAGCGTTTTTCTTTTATTTCCTTGAAATCCAAAACCTCATAACTGTGTTAAAGTTCAACACTTCTCGTCACAATTATTAAATGATATAAATGCCGATCTGGTCAATGGCCTTTGTGATACATCAGCGACCAGCGTTTCATTGCAGTGCTATATAAATCACAATAAACAAGGATAACTGTGTAGTAACGACACGTTTTAACTATTAAGATTAGAAAAACTAAAAAGTGGACTTAAACTATTACAATTCACATATTTCTTGGCAGTTATCAAATTAGTACTCTTAAGTAAACATAGGTGTTATATTTGCACGCTTGCGTGGCAGCAAATGTGTAGGCTGTCCACGGTTAAGTGAACCCTTTTGAGGACGTAGTTATTTTTTCGTATCGGAAATTTTTTATCCTTCCACCATTTTTGAAAATAAATATTGATATGTTAGTAGTAAACACATTGTGAACAAAAGTTAACGTCTAAGGCTACAATAAAAAACCTTTATTAACTATTATTCCAAATGAGAGTGGCTCAAAAAGTGCTCACTTTACGGTGAATAGCCAATAAGTATAAACAAATAATGATCATCAAGACGATAATGAAACATCTTAACAACTTGAACAGGAAAAGAAATAGGTCAGTACGACTACCTGAAAATGACAGTTCAACGAGCACCAAAATTTTGCAAAAAGATATTTTTGACGTGGCATTACACATAGCACTAGGTCTAGGATATGAACACTACGGTTGTCGAAGCCTGTCATACATATTATTAACAAATACATTTTTCCCTCGCCTATCCAAAATAGTGTGCCAAAAACTTCTTTCCTTACTTATTTTCAATTGTACGCTAAACGTATTATGAAAAACCAAATCTTAATTATTGCACAATAATTTTAGAATGTAATACGTTTCAAAGCAAATTAAAATTATTTTCGTAATGGCATAAGATAAAATAAAACTTTATCCCGAAGAATAGAGGTAATTGTTTTCGTGTGTGATTATTATTATAACTTAGGTATTGTGGTTCGGCTTTATATTTTGGAAGCGAATAAGTTACGTATTAGCATTAGCGACATGCGAAGAAGAAATGCAAGGAAAGAGAACATATAGGTAAATGCTGCAGATCTGAAATAATATAGATTTGCTCAANCAAGCGAATAAGTTACGTATTAGCATTAGCGAACATGCGAAGAAGAAATGCAAGGAAAGAGAACATATAGGTAAATGCTGCAGATCTGAAATAATATAGATTTGCTCAATACCCAAAAAGGAGGTACGTACTTTTTGTACGTGAAACCTGATACGCTACCAAAGATCAGACCTAATCAGAGATATCTTTTAAGCTCCAATGAAATAATTTTCCAACAACTCATTTACTTTAGCTTCCGTGGTGCAGTGCATACAACTATATTACGTAAAAATACTGCACCATATTTGTGTACGCCAAAGCTACCCATTATCATTGTTTCAATAAGTATAATCATGAAAAGTAACAATTTTTTTTAACCGATGTAAATATTTTTCTGTTTTTATTAAACATACAAAATATATATTAAAGTAATGTGCTGGGAAATAACTATAATTTGGTTTAAGGTACCTGGATTTCGTTTACGGAAAATTAAAAAGATGAAAATAAATGAAAATGTGACGATTAAGTCCTAAGACCACTCTCAACTACTACACATCAGAGAACCTATTCATTAATTCAGTGCAGTTACTATTTTTGTCTAAACATTTATCGATATTTTAATATACTACTGAAGCAGATAATCTTGGACATGAGAAAAAGAAAATACTTTCACTTGATCGTAATCCTGTCATGCTTAAGAAAAATGTTAATTCGTTCCCTCTTACCTTAAGTGCATTGCAAAAAAATTTTTCATTTTGGTAGTTTAGTTGCTAGAAGAAGTTTAGGTCTATTAAATAACTATTTTTAACGCTATATATACCACCTGGCATAATATTATAATGTTACGTTGAGTAGTCAAATTTTATTATTTTTCATTGCCAAAATCCCTTATTTAATTACTGTTATAGTGACGCTATGTACCTTTTATGAAGCGGTTGAGGATCTTGTTAATTAAAAGATTTGCAGTGTTTTCCAAGTCGTACAAATACTTTAACAATCTCAAATATACACTTCTTGCACTGTAAAGGCCAATAAAAAGTCGCAGAGAAATATAAAACCCTACGAGATGTAGTGTAATATCTGACGAAAACTTTTAAAAGCTCACGCCTGAACTTACCGGCACCACCTACCTAGCGCTCGAACTGCCTTGCAGAGTGTTGGTAATCTGAGTTTTTTACATAATTGTTAAACGTGCGTCCAATGTGCTATCAAACGTGCGTCCAATGTGCTCAACTACTAAAATACCACACACTTCGGACTGTGTGTGCCGATTACTTTCAACACGTCACGCGCATTAAAAACACAATTTCAGAGAGCTCCAATAGAGTTATAAACGGCTTTTCAAGGCACTGGATCTCAATTTGTACAAAGTACTTGAAGGCATGCACAAAGCCGTGCTACTCATTTCCCATCCAATAAAATTATAGGGTTACACCTAAAAGTTCAATAGGTATACGCAGTACAACGAAAACACTTCACGCTAGTCAAGAGCCCCTGCGTGTAGAGGCGATGGCACACTTGACGCTCTTAGCAAAGTAGCCATTATCGCTCCCGCGCTTCTCGGCCGAAAACGTGCTAATACCTCCAAGTAGACGGCACCCTTATGAAGCTACCATTTTCAAGAAAGCAAAAGTAAAGCAATTCAGCACTTGATCGTGACGAGTTGTATTCTATTACACATAAACACTTAATTTTAAAACAACATTTGTGACTGGTTTAGGACGTAACATTTAGTTTTTGAAGTGAAACAATTTTAAGGCATTACTTGTAATGAGATTCTAAACTGAAATTAATTCATTTGTGGACATGAATTGTTATTTTTTTCCCATATTTTATTTATACACACACATACATATATATGTATGTATCCAAAATTCCTCTTACGAAGTAAGGAGAAAAGAAAACTTACTCCATATGGTTCAGAAAATTTTATATATAAATTTTTTGATTAGGAATCCAACAGGTTTCCTATTATAAATAACAGGTTCATTAGGTTTTTTATTATTACTATTTATTGTATATTTTTTGTCAATTGGCTTATCAATAATTTACATATATATATATATATATACTATTTTTTTTGGTGAAGTTACGAATCCATTTGCATGTACATATAGAGGAACATTGGGTATTAGTATACACTGAGGCGACAAAAGTCATGGGATACCTCTTCATATCGTGTCGGACCTCCTTTTGCCCGGCGAAGTGCAGCAACTCGACGTGGCATGGACTCAACAAGTCGTTAGAAGTCCCCAGCAGAAATATTGAGCCATGCTGCCTCTATAGACGTCCATAATTGCGAAAGTGTTGCTGGTGCAGAAATTTGTGCACGAACTGACTTCTCGATTATGTCTCATAAATTTTCGGGCCATCTTGGTGGCCAAATCATTCGCTGGAATTGTCCAGAAAGTTCTTCAAACCAATCGCGAACAGTTGTGGCCCAGTAACATGGCGCATTGTCATCCATAAAAATTCCATCGTTGTTTGGGTACATGAAGTCCACGAATGGCTGCAAGTGGTCTCCAAGTAGCTTAACATGACCCTTTCCAGTCAATAATTGGTTCAGTTGGACCAGCGAACCCGTTCGATTCCATGTAAAAACAAAGCACACCATTATGGACCCACCACCAGCTTGCACAGTTCCTTGTAGACAACTTGGGTCCATGGATTCGTGGGGTCTGCGCCACACTCGAACCCTACCATCATCTCTTACGAACTAAAAAAGGGACTCATCTGACCAAGCCTCGGTTTTCCAGTCATCTAGAGTCCAACCGATATGGTCACGAACCCAGGAGAGGCGCTGCAGGCGATGTCGTGCTGTTAGTAAAGGCACTCGCGTCGGTCTTCTGCTGGCATAGCCCAGTACAGCAAAAGTTCGCCGCACTGTCCTAATGGACACGTCCGTCTTACGTCCCACATTGATTCCTGCGGTTATTTCACGCAGAGTTGCTTGCCTGTTAACAATGACCATTCTGCGCACACGTCATTGGTCTCGGTCATTAAGTGCAGGCGGTTGGCCACTGCGTTGTCTATGGTCGGAGATTATGCCTGAAATGAGGTATTTTTGGCACACTCTTGACATTGTGGATCTCGAAATGTTGAATTCCCTAACCATTTCCAAAATTGAATGTCCCATGCTTCTAGCTCCAACTACCATTCCGCGTTCAAAGTCTGTTAATTCCCGCAGTGCGGCCATTTCCACGTCAGAAACCCTTTCACATGAATCACTTGACTACAACGGAAATCCCAACCAATGCACTGCCCATTTATACATTTTGTACGCGATACTACTGCCATCTGTATATTCGCATATTGCTATCCCATGACTTTTGTCACCTCAGTGTAATTGATTTATTCTGCCNTTATGTATATGCGGGTAATGCCGAATACCCCTTGTTTAGTAGTACAAGTACCGTGATCTCGCAATAACAGCCCCAACTTCTGTTACTTGGCTGCAGAAAGCGCCGGTATAGGCCCCAATAGTTATGGGTAATTTATGGCCGGTTTGTGGCAGTTTGTTTTTGATGTTGTGAAAACATTATTAGGTACGTATTTGGAGAAGGTTTTTACATTCCTTAGATATTTTTTTAATCCTGCTACTATATAACGTCACATAGTTTAAAGCACACCCTACAATATGCTAATATAACAAATGTGTAGTAATTCATTCTGACGTGTAAATAATTCTGTAAATGTCAAAATTACCTGGAGGGCAATAGGAGATATTAGCCCATAATACCTGTTGGTTTTTCCATGTATTTCATTCTGCCCCTAACCATTAAAAAATTTAATTTAAGTAAAATACTCACTCGTGAAATAAATCATATTAAATGTATTGTATATAATATAACTGGCACTTAGTTTATTTGTTATTTGGTTTAATAAACAGCATATAATTCAGTGGTTATGTTACTTACTATCACCTCATTTCATGAATTTAATTTTCTGTTCTTAATTTTTGCTGTGTACATTAATTTATATCCCAAATATCAGAGTCTGAAAATGAATCTTTCAGCCAAGAATGCAAAGGGATGACAGGAAGATAGCACACTTTATTAAGGCTGTTCAAGGAAAAGAGATGGGCAACTTAGATCAGCCAAAACGTTCGAAGTACCGAGGAGTTCTTTAATTCCGCTTGCTTCATATAAAACGGAGAGCCCTGAATCTTCTGCATGTAAAACACCGGGATGTAAGTACCTTTTTCCTCGTGAGTTGGAACATGAGGTAATAAAATATATTTTAGACAAGGAAGCAATAAGTTATGGTCTAACTCATTTAGATTTAACAAGGATGGCATACCAACTTGCAATTAGAAATATTATTGATAGTCCATTTCGTTATGGTATAGAGGGCAAGGATTGGCTACTTGGGTCTTTGAAGAAGCATAAAATTGACGCTTCTATTCTAAAACCAACAGGAACATAATTTTCCAGAGCAAGAGGTTTCAACAAAGAGGAAATCAATAAGGTTTTGACTTATTAGAGGACAAATATGAACATTTCATGTTCCCTCCTAACAGAGTTTTCAACGTCAACGAAACGTTACTTCTCGTTGTCCGAAGCAAATACCCCGAGTTGCAGGACATAAAGGAAAGCGCCAAGAAGGTCCTGCACAAAGGAGAACTCCAATAACGCTAATTATGTATATGAGTGCCTCCCTTCTTCACATTCCCAAGGGAAAATATGAGCGAACAGCTCATGTCATGCATTTTTGTATAATTTTAACAATAAACGCAGGCTGTTTTCAATAGAAAAGAAATGTTTGTATTCTATGTTACCCTCAATATTCCATTTTAGCATATATTTACGTACTTTCCATGAAAATAGTTATTTTTAAAAAGGGTAAAAGCATAACCATGGATAGCATCGCACTTTCTTATTTGTTACTTCTAGGCAACGAACAAACTATTAGGTACAGAAATGCCATTGGTATTTCGAAAAACGTAATTGCTGTTCCTTAATATCCAAAGTTCCTCTGTTATACTTAGCCAAGGCCATCAGTGATTATAAGCATGCCCAAAAGAGATTCTGCATGTGTATGGGCGAAACTAAACGACACATGTACACACCTACGTGTACTCATTCGCAAAATCGCACCACTCTCTTTTCACGAAAAATACGTATTGCTAATAAATAGCTTACTATTTTTGTACCGTTTACACTTATTTTACAAGATAAACTGTGCAATATTATAATAATGCGAAAGGTATAACTATATTATTTTTAGATTATTCATTCGCTTATGTTTTGTTTATACGAACTTGAATATTACAAACATTGCATCTAACACTACTCTCATATATTGCAAAACAACCTTAAGAAGAAGAAGAATTTAAATAAGTGATTATTATCAGGCATTGAGTTGCCAACATGTCTGAGGTGCGGATTAAACACACACTGCACTGACATAAACGTTTACAGACGGAGAAAAACTACTTATTTGGGTAGACTTCACGTTTTAACACGGAAAACATTTTACATTCCGAGTTGTATAAACACACATAATGATTTGATTCAAGTAGACCGTTATTTAGTCCTTTAAAAAAAAATTTGTAGTAATGTTCAGTGGTTAAAGATCTATAAGAAGGGCGCATAACAGGCATAAAAACTGCTGCTTGATTTTATAAGAATAATCTTTCTAAATAAAGTAGGTAAAATGTAATGAAATAAATAGATTGCAATTAAAACTCACATTTTAATATGCACCATTAAATATTTCCGTTGACGATCGGTGTTAAAGCCAAAAATAAATAAACTGGTTTAAAGATCATAACTACATACAAGAAGTAATAACTATATTTTAAATAATTTATTTGAAATTTAAATAAGTTTGCAAAACTACTAGCATAAAAAACCCCGTTTTCCTTAACTTCTAGACATATAAATTCCAGAGATAAGGTGAACACAGTGCTGTTTTTCATGTACCTCCTTAAGTCATCTAAATTATAGTGATCGGTGATCAAATGCATTAAGTCCACGTACTTGGTTCCGATTAATGGAATCTAAGCAGTGGCGTAAAATGCAGGAGAACCAACTGGAACCCGTGTTCTGACTACAAGAGGCACGCCCTCTTAGCCACTGCTCTCTAGTGAATGCCACGGTTCGCAGCCATCTCCATCACTACTTACATTTACCTAAAATCTGTTTTGGAATTCACGTTGCACACTAAACACGTGGATCCTTGTACGTCTACGTATGTTTGTTACAAGTGTTTGAACATACCTCACGTGAGATCGTGGCTTAGTGAGGAAACAACTTCAATGAGGCAGAACCACGTATTGTACATGGTATGTGTGATACACAGCGGTAAGAACTCTGCAAGAACTTGTCAATCAAGTTATACTACTTCCTTAAGGTGAACAGTACGCACAGCGTGGCAATGGCTTGTGTAATACAAGCCATATTTTTGCAAAACTGGGCAGAATTATGTCAGCTACACAGCCTACTCAGTTTGATTCAAATGCTCAGCGAGGTGTCACTCCTTTTCCTTCAGCTATCTGCCAACTCGCTTGAATGTTCGATTAGCTGGAAAGATGTGGTCAGGGCACGTTATCCTGTACTGCTTGACAAACTTAAGTGAAAATTATGGTAATATGTGAAACACATGTCTTGACCCCCACCCATATCAACTGCTCTTTATAATCGACGTAGCAACTTCAAGGTCGAGGAGGCAGCTTGAACGTGACATGTACAAGCGGATCACATGCAAATTGAATACTTTTATAACGACCTGTTTTCAGTAATAATAGTTAACACGAACAATGAGACCACTAATGACAATAGAGTAATCAGCAGAATAGAGGGAACAGTGTGTGACGTAAGAGAACATATGTTAAAATACTTCTTGATTTATCGATGGTACGAATATGTGTATGCTGTGAAACAGACAAGCATGTTCAACTTTCCATCCTTCTCAGCACACCCTCTGCCAAGAAACTCAGTACGTTTTATTCTGAAGGCGACTACACGGCGTGGTCTTCAGATAACTCTTTAGAGCGGTATTTCCCAAAGTATGGGTCGCAGACAAAAATTTGGTGGGACACGAAAAAATTTAATTTCATACATAAACATATGCATGAGCTATAAATGTTATAATTTAGAGCCTACACACATGCAATGCAACTGTCAATCAGACGTAAAATACTACGCAGAGTATGCAGTGACAAAAATTGAAGTGGACACTAAAGCTGTAATGGGAATAAATAGAAAAAATGCATCCTTTGCATTGAAAAATCTGATTTATTACAACCGAAATGAATTTTAAACAAAATTATTAATATAACACATGGTGTAATGCTGTTTGATTAGGTACCTTTTTCATTGAAATTGTTCTTTAATACTTGAACGTTTTTAACTATATTATTAATCCTACTACCCTTCACTTCCTTTCGCTATGTAAGAAATACAATGTGAACATGATGGAACAGCGAAATGGTACGTTTCTCACATAAGGTTTTACAGTGGGTCCTGAACTTTGGCATTTTTTTAATGAGTCGCAGTTCATAGAACTTTGGGAATCACTGCTGTAGAGCAAACACGCCTCCCACACCCATCAGCTCTGCTATAAGCAAGCTGCATGTTAGTTTATCGACCCGTGCGTAACCTTCCGTGTTGTGCCTGTCTAGCAATTACACTGACTGATTGGTGGCCAAACAACCCACTTGACGCATGAACTGCTGCTCCTTTCAGCGTGAACAGGCAGCGCTGTCCTTGAGTTAGCTGCTAAATGTACGCATGTGATTGTCATTAGTACAAGTGCAAGGCCGTGCGTCTAATTCATATGCAACCTGGCCTGCACGCATGTTAGCACGGCCTTGTCTTCCCAGCTTTTGACGCTGACAATTTGAACACAATTAAAAAATATTTAGGTGCTTTGCCATATAAAAATGTATATGGATTTTTTATTACAGTTGATACAATACTGTCTGCAATATGGATATTGTGCGTTTCCAAACAAGTTGTATAGATTGTGTGTCTTTGTGAATACCTCTGCTTACACACTCGCTTTTATATGCACATGTAATGCGTACACACACTTATGTACCCACCTAAAAAAATTGCACACTTTTTCATAATTGGTTTATGGATGCGTATAGGTAGAAATACATTCACACAAAGGCGTATGTGCACATGTACGCATACAAAACATACATACGTGCATGCAGATATGTGTACATACATGCATGGCCATGCATGGGCCTAAACATATTATATACATGCCCTCATGCATGAAAAAATCAGGCAAATCTATCGGGCAGATTGTTATAGCCGAATGTTTCTAAATGTGAATCAGAAGAGTGAGATTTAAGCGTGGCCTGAGTTTTTACCACAGAAGTACACGCTTACGAGCACCCAGAATATTTTCAGTTCTATCTCTACACACATATTTAGTAAAAAATATTGTACAGAGTGAGTATAAAAGAATAGCCGAAATTTGAAGGTATATAATATAAAATAAAGAACCTACAACCTTGATTGACCAATAAAATAAACCGTGGAACCGTGAAGTTTATTTACCATACATTCATAAATGTTCAATGTGACCACCACGAGTGGCCCAAACGACATCTACGCGATAAGCTGGATGGTCATAACGGGGAATTGCAGAATATGTTGGACGAGAAGTGTCAGCAGTGCATCGATAGTGGTGCCATTGTTCAGAGGAAATTGTACATACCCGTAAACTTGGTTCCAGAAATCAGCGGTTTACAGATATATGCCAAATCTGACGCCTTGTTTGAAGGGCATAGCAGAACCTACAGCAACCGCAAAACAGAATAGACATGATGTAGTCCAAGGAGTGTCTGCTGGGACCATCTGGATTAGTTTAAGTGAAGCTGGTTTATCATCACACGTGTCATTAGCCACATTCCTCCTCACACCTCAGCCTCGTGCAGCCCACTTACGGTGGTGTCGAGAAAGGAGTATCTGGAGGGAAGAATGGCAAAACATTGTGTACAGTGATGAGTCCCGATTGTGCCTTGAAGCTAATGTTGTTCGAGTGTGTATTGGACGTCGGCCTGGTGAGTGGCATCTTCCACAGTGTGTACGGCAGCGACACTCAGGAACACATACCGAGATAATTGTTTGCGCAGCCATATTCTACGATTGTCATTCGCCTCTGGTGTCAATACAGGAAACATTGACCAGTGCGTGGTACATCCAGAATATCCTCAAACCCATTCTGCTACTATTTTTGCAGGGACATTTGGATGTACTTTTTCAGCAGGATAATACCAATCGACATGCAGCTAGTGCAATCCAACATTCTCTTCGAGGTGTTGGACAACTTCTCTGATCAACCCATTCTTCAGATATTTCTCCCATTGAGCATATGTGGGACTGGTTTGGATTTCGTCTAACACAATCTCCTGCATCATTGACGACTCTTGCCCATCAAAGCCACCAAGTACAATGTGCGTGGAATTCTGTTCCGCAGGACGATATTCGTCACCTCTATTATCGTTTGTATGCGAGAATCTCTACCTGCAATGCTCCTCGAGGAGGGCACAATATGTACTGAACTACCTCTTAGCACACCTCTGAAGACATTATTTTCCAGTGGATACCCTTGTGTCATTGACCATGTCCTACATACTACCTGTATTGTATGTGAATCACATTTGGATATCTTGCGAAAAGTTTATCAGGGTGTTATTTTTCCATTTTATGGTATTGTATACATGATGGTTCTGAAGAGATGGTAGAATATGTTGTGATGAGACGTACAAATGAAGAGAAGCAAAAAAGGTTCAGTAAATATGGGTCCGAAAATTAACCATTTGCAAGATAATGTCAGTTGTGTGCTGGCTGGTACTCACTGAATACTAAGAACGAATGCAACAAAAACAGCTACAGTTTGATTTAATTGTAGCTTCAGCACTACATGGATTGAACATTCACGAAAGCAACGCTTTTGGTTAAACAGCAGTGATGTCTGTGGATACACAAGGTACAGTACAGTATTAACAGTCATCAGAAGACGTTTACAGTAGGTGTTCGAAATGTTGACCATGCATTTCAATGCACCTGTCTAGTCGTCTCAGCAAATACCTGCGAATGCGCTCGAGCAATCCTGGGTCATTCTTTATTTTATGTATAGCCTGTACAATCCGATACTGCAATTCTTCAGGCCTGGCAATATCTGTGTATTGTAATCTAGGCCTTTTGGCATAACCCATACACAAATATCCGGTGATAAAGGAGGCCATGGTACTGGCCCTCCTCTACCTATCCACCGGTCACCATAGCATCCCTTGAGATATCGTCTTACACGCAGAAAGAAATGCGATGGTGCACCACAGTACATCTGCTGGCGTTGATGCAATGGCACATCGTCGAACAACATTGGAAGATCGTCCTGTAGGAAGCGCAGGTACCGTTCTCCGTTTAGCCATTGTGGAATAAAATGTGGTCCATTTAGAGAGTCGCCGAGTATTCCTACACAGACATTGAATGGGAACATTTATTGATATCGTACCTGTTTCACTGCATTAGTATTGACTGTGGCACACACAAACCAGTTGTCTGTAAACAACAAATTGTTTAAAAACTGGGGGGCTAGGGTTCGCTGGTATTGTATATGCTGGCAGAAAGTCAATTGGGAAGTAAGTCTGTGTTCTTGAGACCTTGTACACGTTGGCTATACTATGGGTACAGTAACTGGCGATGTGAGATTTGCCATACACTGCTTTCACATATTCCCTATTACATAGCTACCCTTCAAGTCGAAGTTCCTGGGTTTACATCTACGCGTTCAAACACACGTTCTTCTACATAAGGATCTATGGTGCTTGGTCTACTTGGTCGTTGGTGGTGTGCGAAGAACCCCTTTCCTCTAAGGCGGTGATGGACACTGATGAATGTTTGGCTTTCGGGATGACTTCTTTGAGGAAACATTTCTGCATACAGCCATGCAGCCTCCAGTGCATTGCTGTTGGCTTTCAGTATATTAAGTGAATATCTGCATACTCTATGTAGCTGTAATAGTGTCCATGTTTACAACCCCTTCGCACAAGATAATTATCTTATCAAAATAATGTATATGGTCGCCATAAGTGTCTGTACATTTCAAATAATGTAAGTTTACATGGCCCACTACAGCATTTATTGTATGCAAAATTTAGTGGGAAAGTGTTAGTTGGTTCCCGAAATACGGAATAAATGTTTCATTTCCTCACCTGTCACTATCTTACAAAAATTCGAGAAAAATAGGCTCTCTATAGTAGTATTTGATGCTTTTAATGGATACTGTTAGAGTGCAGTGTTTTATTGTAATTTTTTTAATTGTTAAATTAATATATCATGCATAGCCTACTGATAAACACTGAGGCGAAAAAAGTAATGGGATACCTCCTAATATTGTGTCGAACTTCCTTTTGCCCGGTGAGGTGCAGCAACTCAACGTGGCATGGACTCAACAAGTCGTTGGAAGTCCCCGGCAGAAATATTGAGCCATGCTGCCACTTTAGACGTCCATAATTCCGAAAGTGTTGCCGATGCAGGAGTTTGTGCACGAACTGACTTCTCAATTATGTCCCGTAAATGTTCGATGGAATTCAGGTCGGGCGATTTTGGTAGCCAAATAATTCGCTGGAATTTTTACAGAATGTTCTTCAAACCAATCGCGAACAGATGTGGCTCGGTGACAAGGCGCATTGTCATCCATAAAAATTCCATCATTGTTTGGTTACATGAAGGCCACGAAAGGCTGCAAGTGGTCTCCAAGTAGCTGAACATAACCCTTTCCGGTCAATAGTCGGTTTAGTTGGACCAGAGGACCCAGTCCATTCCATGTAAAAACAGCCCACACAATTATGGAGCCGCCACCAGCTTGCACAGTTCCTTGTTGACAACTTGGGTACATGGATTTGTGGGGTCTGCGCCAAACTCGAACACTACCATCAGCTCTTACCAACTGAAATCGGGACTCATCTGACCGAGCCACGGTTTTCCAGTCGTCTAGGGTCAAACTGATATGGCCACGAGCCCAGGAGAGGCGCTGCAGGCGATGTCGTGCTGTTAGTAGGCACTCGAGTCGGTCTTCTGCTGTCATAGCCCAGTGCAGCCAAAGTTCCCCGCACTGTCCTAACGGACACGTACGTCGTACATCCCACATTGATTCCTGCGGTTATTTCACGCAGTGTTGCTTGTCTGTTAACACTGACCATTCTGCGCTCTCGTCGTTGGTCTCGGTCATTAAGTGCAGGAGGCCGGCCACTGCTGTGTCAATGGTGGGAGGTTATGCCTGAAATTAGGTATTCTCGGCACACTCTTGACACTGCTGTGGATCTCGGAATGTTGAATTCCCTAACCATTTCCGAAATTGAATGTCCCATGCTCCAACTACCATTCCGCGCTCAAAGTCTGTTAATTCTCGTCGTGCGGCCATAATCACGTCAGAAACCTTTTCACATGAATCACTTGACTACAAATGAAAGCCCAACCAATGCACTGCCCATTTATACATTTTGTACGCGATACTACTGCCATCTGTTTTTTTGCATATTGCTATCCCATGACTTTTGTCACCTCAGTGTAATTGATTTATTCTGCCACCATTAAAAAATATGCCTGGTTCTCTTAAAACATGTATGTTTACATAGCCTAGCAAAGCACTATTTGGTTGCAAAATTTTATGGCTCTGATTGATTGGTCCCGAAATATTGGATTGAAAACTTCAAATTTCGTATTGTGCTATCTTCATAAATGGCGACCTAAAAGGATAAGTACTAGAAAATTCCATGTTTGTCATCGATACTACTAGAATATACAGTTTACATAAATCGGTGGAAATCGGTATATTGGTGCCCGAGATGTGGCATGAAAATCAGATATATTCATGTAGTGTTATCTTCATAACTGATGGTCAAAAAGATTATGTACACTGGAGAGCCAAAAAAATAGGTGTAGGCGTGAGTGTGCAAATAACAGAGGTGTGTAACCAATCAGAGTAACGCGATGCGGTCAGCAGTGCCTATATAAGACAACAAACGTCTGGCAAAGTTGCTAGATCGGTTACTGCTGCAACAATGGCAGATTATCAAGATTTCAGTGAGTTTGAACGCGTTGTTATAGTCAGCGCACGAGAGATAGGACATAGCATCTCCGAGGTAGCGATACAATTTGGATTTACACGTACGACCATTTCACGAGTGTACCGTGAATATCGGGAATCCCGTAAAACATCAAATCTGCGACATCACTGCTGCCGGAAAAAGGGCGTAAACGAACGGGACATACGACGGCTGACGAGAATCATTATCCGTGACAGACGTGCAACCCTTTCTCAAATTGGCGCAGATTTCAATGCTGGGGCATCAACAAGTGCCAGCGTGCGAACTATTCAACGGAACATCATTGATATGGGCTTTCGGAGCGGAAGGCCCACTCGTGTACCGTTGTTGACTGCACGACACAAAGATTTGCGCCTCGCCTGGGCTCGCCACTACCGCCATTGGACTGTTGATGACTGGAAACACGTTTCATGGTCTGACAAGTCTCGTTTCCAATTTTATCGGGCGGATGGACGTGTACGGGTATGGAGACATTCTCATGAATCCATGGACGCTACATGTCAACAGGGGACTATTCAAGCTCGTGGATGCTCTGTCATAGTATGGGGCGTGTGCAGTTGGCGTGAAATGGGACCCCTGATACGTCTAGATACGACTCTGACAGGTGACAGATATGTAAGCATCCTGTCTGATCACCTGCACCCATTCATGTCCATCGTGCATTCCGACGGAAGTGGACAATTCCAGCAGGTTAATGCGACACCCCACACGTCGAGAGTTTCTACCGAGTGGCTCCAGGAACACTCTTCTGACTTTAGACTTTTCCATTGGCCACTTAAATCACCAGACATGAAAATTTTTGAATATATCTGGGATGCCTTGCAACTTGCTGTTCAGAAGAGATCTCCACCGTCTCGCACTCCTAAGGATTTGTGGACTACCCTGCAGTATTCATGGTGTGAATTGCGTCCTGCATACCTTCAGACATTAGTCGAGTCCATGCCACGTCGTCTTGCGGCACTTCTGCTTGCTCGCAAGGGCCCTTCACGATATTAGGCAGGTGTACAAGTTTTTTTTCGGCTCTTCAGTGTATAAGCACGTTCGAAGTTTCTCATCGATACTGCAAGCAAATGCAGTTTTTAAGTTGTTAACTTAATATATATGCATTGCTGCTATTTTAAAAATATGTGACTTCACCCATAAGTCGTACAAGTTTAGGTCGACTACAAAGTAATAAATTGTCACCTGAATTTGGTGGGAATCAGTTAAATGTTCCTGAAGATAGGATATATAAACATAATTTCCCATGTGGGGCTATAATCCAAAATAGCGGATAATAGAGGCTTCGTGAGTAAACGTTTGACGGTTGTTATATACATGTACATACTTTCAGCAAACAAAAAACTTTAAATTTGGTGCATTAATTCCTAGATATAGCATATGAGTTAACGTGTTTATAGACACATAGATGTAAATTTTAGTAAATATTGGATTGAGAATATTCACTTGTATTCTTAAAATGTGGTCAATACTTCCGAGGTCATAAAAAAATATGTTTGGTTTATCTTGTCAACAAAATTGCAGAAGAGTTAAACCCATTTCTTTTCCCCGTTATAAAAACAACGCCAAAACGTTTTGAACGTTCTCCATAAAACATACTGAAAAACTGAAACGTCAGTNTTTCCCCGTTATAAAAACAACGCCAAAACGTTTTGAACGTTCTCCATAAAACATACTGAAAAACTGAAACGTCAGTGACGGAAGAGATTTTGGCAGCGCTTAACATTGGGGTCTTGATAGCCGTTTAGGGTGAAGTGAGTTGAACATGGAGCAGCGCCAGAATTAAGAGGCGGGGAAACAAGAGATCCCCGAGAAAACCCACCGACCAGCGGCATCGTCCAGCACGATTCCCACTTGCGAAAATCCGGAGGAAACCAGACGGGGATTGAGCCCGGTTCGCCTTGATGGGAGGCGAGCAGTTTAACCGCTCAGCCACCGATTCCCTGAAAAGCTGAAATGGTAGCCCGTTATATGTATGTTTCATACTCATAAGAATGGTACCCTCTTACGGTGTATTTACTCCTTCATACAGAGGGCAACGTTCTTTAAATGACCTAAGAATTATATTAAACTNGTACCCTCTTACGGTGTATTTACTCCTTCATACAGAGGGCAACGTTCTTTAAATGACCTAAGAATTATATTAAACTGTTACGAGTAAAATTACAATGCATAAATATCTCACAAAACAACTTTTTAAAACAAAACTACGCACAAGCAAATGGCGGCGTTGCTACGAAAACAATTTTCATGGTGTCATGAAACTAAATAGCTGAACAGATTTTATCCAAATTTTTAAACCATATTTTTATAGTAATACTTGTCACTCGATGCAAGTTTAGTGAAAATTCCACCAGCCACAGAGTTTTAAAGCACTTAATGCTAACGTTTCGCAAAGCCTAATGCTTTGCTTTTGTTGCGAAAAAAAATCACTTTCCACTTATAACATGAACCTCAACTATGAGGGTGAAGCGAGCTGAGTATGGAGCAGAACCGGTATGCAAGAGCGAGAGAGCAGAGGATCCCCGAGAAAATCTGCCGACCAGCACAATTCCTACGCCAGAACTCTGTAATGAGTTTCGCATGTCGTGCAGTCAAGAGCAGTGGAAACACCTCTTATTCTACTTTAAAGCTCGGCGTCTCACAGTAAACCGGATTATTTCATTTCCAGCTGATTTAATTGTTTGTGAAGTAAACTTTTTAAAAATAATACTACACAAGTTTAGCTATTTGTCTTACTCTGCAGTGGACATGAAATCCGAACTATCAACGCATATTATTGTCACAGGTATGGTTATATAGAGATAAAAAAAATATATATATATTCCTGCCTTTTAACAAGTAGGCCAATAAAATAACTCTTAATAAAATGGAGGTCAAAAAAATGTTAAACAACTCGTAAATTAAAATTTTTTATAGCCTGTTATTCTCAATAATCACTCTTAATATGAAATAATGCCATGAAAATGAAGAATATCGGCATAAGATCTGANTAGCCTGTTATTCTCAATAATCACTCTTAATATGAAATAATGCCATGAAAATGAAGAATATCGGCATAAGATCTGAAGTGAAGCCTGAAATGCTGAGCGTGTAGGCGAGCTCCTACTCTAGCACCAGGTAGAGACAGGAATTCGCGCTCACCGCATGTTGACTTGTGTAAACGAAGCACGTAATGAGGTTCTCTCCCCCTACTGCCACTGCGCAGCCTCCCGGCGGACCACAGAGATGACGGTCAGTGAGAGGCCAGGCATCAGCGGCCCGNCCCCTACTGCCACTGCGCAGCCTCCCGGCGGACCACAGAGATGACGGTCAGTGAGAGGCCAGGCATCAGCGGCCCTTTACCCCGAGGCGACGTATTACTTCCAGCTACACTCCAGGCCGCTCCAGCTCTGGAGACAGTCCACCCTCCCGCTCTCCTCACCCTACTGCCACTGCGCAGCCTCCCGGCGGACCACAGAGATGACGGTCAGTGAGAGGCCAGGCATC